>JANGFH010000473.1:0-52223 GCA_025758715.1 Glaciozyma martinii | reverse complement strand
TTTAACACCGAGCCTTCCAAGCGACAACTTCAATTTATCTCCTCCCATTTGCGCCTCCACTTTCCCCACCTCCCCCCATCCATTAATTGACTTTGTTACCCTTCCCCATTCCTCGGCAACTTAACCTCTACCTTCAACCTCGCACATTCCCCTCCTCGCCTTTGCTTGCTCAAGGTCGTTGCCATTGTTGAGGACTTTGACTCACAAGAACGCACTTCTATATTGGATCGCTCGAGGATGGACCTCTCGCTCGGAACGGATGGACTTGGTGGAATATTAGATGGAGCAGAGTATTTAGGAGTTTCAAGGGGAAGATTGAGGACCTTAGTAGAATTTTGCACACCCCTCTCTCTTCCCTTAGCCCCACTTCTCCCCCTTAACTCCGCCCAACCGATCTACAACTAGACCTACTGTTAGGTTCGGAACGATCCTCGTCCCTCGCCTACCATTCAGAGTCTCCAACTCCTCTCCATCGTCACCTATCCGCCTTACTCCTCATCAACGATCATCTCCACCTCGCCCCTCTCCCTCCTCCGGTCGACCTCCGCACCCTTCGATTGACCATATCGACCTTATCGACCTTTGCAACCTCGCTCGCCCTCACAACTGGATCTTGTCCCTCCTCCTTTGCAACTTGACCTTGCTGGATTCCCACCTCTCCCCCAGCACCCCGTCGTCCCTCCATCTCGACCATGACAAAGGAAACTCCACTTTGATTTCCGCCGTCACCGGGATTTGTAAGCCCCTAACATTCCTCGACCTCTTCCTCACCCCCCCTCAACCCCGGTCTCGCCTACGTCATCTCCCCTTCCTCCCCAACGACGGCCTGAGCTTCCCAAGGGACCTCCACCGTCGTGCGCCTCGCTTGCGAGCCGCCATCACCTACATTCCTCAATTCATCGCTGTTCGAACTCGTTTGACTTCGCGCGCCCTCCCCTTCCCTCTCCACCTCCCATTCCTCAAGCCTCGAGCTTGCTAGGACGCCAGTCATTGACTTAGGAATGAGGAGGACAGATTCGTCCCAACTCCGAGGCGCGACTCCCGTCGTTTCAAGGAAGGACCGCCTGCTCCAGCAGGCGGTCCAGGAGAGGGCCGTACTAGATTTTTGTAGCCTCCTCTCTCTTTCTCTTTAGCCACACTTCTCCCCCTCACCTCCGCCCAACCGATCTACGCAGCAGACCTACACTATTACCCTCCCCCCTCCAGCTGAAAGCAACAACAGCTCAAACTTAACTTCCGTTCTTCGCCGAGAATCATTGACAAACGTCAACAGTGCTTCCAAGGACGCGCAAGGCAGTTGAACTCGACCAAGTGAGTTCGGAACTTAGGAAGGAGGATCCAGGGGTGGATATAGTGTCTCTTGGAGCGAGCCAGAGAGACGAAGCAGGAGCTCCGAAGCAGCTAACGAACGCGACTCACCGGATACGTGTTCGCCATGTGCGGGGTGTTACGATCTCTCACTCAGGAACTTTCTCGAGGACGACTATCAAATTGATTCGTGGCTACTAATCAATCCTATTAACATTCTTGAGAATACCCCCCTGTTGACAGCGTTGGATCTAACAGCTGAAATTCCTGCTGCTCAGAGTGGGACAGAGTTGACTTGCCTCCACCATTGACGCTCCCTCTCCCTCCTCTCAATTCTCTCCCAAACTCCATCCATTCCCAAAGTACCTCTTGGATCACACATCCAGGGTAGCCTCACTCCTCAACCTCATCCCCGATTCACACCACACACCCTCGTAAGTTGGCAAAAAGCTATGTCCCCCTCAGGTTCAGGCTGCACCTCGTGTCTTGCTCTTGTAGAGACCTCTCCCCAGACTTGACCTCTGTGGTGGACTCTGGAAGTTAGCTGTCACTCCTGATTCTCCAGCTGACACAGTGGACTCCCCCAGCTCACCTCGGGGCTGCACCCACGAGTGATGCAAGGCTGTGCACTACACCTGCTGCTCTGGTAGAGTGGGACAAGAGTTGACTTGCCTCCACCATTGACGCTCCCTTTTCACACGTAGCCTCACCTCAACCTCATCCCCAACGCACCCTCGTAAGTCGGCAAAAAGCTATCTCCCCTCCCGGGATCGAACCGGGGACCTTAAGATAATGCCAATTACAGTCTTACGCTGACTTCCAGCTGAGCTAAGGAGAGATCAGTGTTGAAGAGGAGTCGAGGCGGGCACAACCATCCTATTCACAAGCCTCGCTGCCGAGCTCCCTTTCTGATCCTCCTCCCCTGCCCTCGGATGATCACTTAATGAGCCAATTACACTCTCGCGCTCTGCCAGCTGAGCTAAGAAGAGGTTGGTGTTGAAGAGAAGTCGAGCCGTGCAGTCCTGAAGTCGTCCCAACTTGCCTCGCCCCCGACCCACCCCAACTCCCTCGCTTCGCTCCTCCCCCTCCTTCTCTGGACCTTGGGCATGATCTCTCCCCCCCCCGTCTCGCAGAAGGTGGTCCGTGACGGCGAGACGCTCCCGGCGAGACTGAGAGTCAGGGGAGGAGATGCACGCTCCGGCGGTTGCCAAAGAGCTGCCGAGAGTCAGGGGATGAGATGCACGCTCCGGCGGTTGCTAAAGAGCTGCTCAGGTGTACCTGTTCTACCGCACGAAACGGAGGGAGCAGAGGGCAAAACATAAATCTGTAAACGCATTCCATTCTAGAGCCGCTCTGCCAACTTCTTTGTCAACCACGAGACCATGTCCGTCCGCTCCACCACTTCGCCGTCGTTCTTCGCCTCCTCCTTGCCGACCTGAGGCTTGATCCGAACCAGGCCCTTCGCAAGCTCGTCGGGGGCAACGATGACGGCGAAAGGGATGTTGTCCTTGTCGACGACGGCAAACTGCGCTGCTGGCTTGGGCTTGACCTTGTACGTGAACTCGGCCTGCAGCCAAAACGGGATCAGCTCCCTCTTCCCACGGGCCGCATCCGCGCTCCACATGTACCTTGATCCCCGCTGCCCACAGCTCCGCACACACCCTCATCCGCTCCTCCAAAAGCCCATCTCCAACGCTCATCACAAAGACCTCGGTCGCCTTGCCCCTTCCTCCCTCCGACCCAGTCTCCTTCGCCTTCGCCAGCAGCAGCGAGAAGATCCGCTCGACGCCAAACGAGATGCCAACGCAAGGAATCTTTCCCGCCGCGCTCGTCGATCCCGAAAACATCCCGACAAGATCGTCGTAGCGTCCTCCGGCTGCGATGGATCCGACACCCACGAGGGACTCGTCCACCTCGGGTTCATCGTCGCCGTTCGTCGCCTTCTTTGACTTGGGCGGCCGCGAGGCGGTTGTGGGGAGGGCGGTCGTGGCGGGAGGGGGAGGGGGAGCGGAGCCTTCGGTGACGGCTTCGTAGATGAGGCCGGTGTAGTAGTCCAATCCTCGGGCGAGGGAGAGGTCGAAAGAGACCTGCAGCGAGACTCGTAAGCACCCAAAGAGGTTGCGCAAGGCGAGTCGCACGTACTCGGTCAGTCACGCCGTAAATGTCGAGGTACTTGAAGAGGAGCGCCATGTCGGCAAGTCCAGCAACGGCCGTCTTGTTGACGAGCAGGTTGGCGTCCTCTTGAAGCTTGGTCACAAGTTCCTTGCTGCCTGTAGACGCACTCATTAGGGAAGCGATCCAGACTGGCAAAGAAGGAACGACGTACCCTTGAGCTTGACGTACTCTCCAATCTTGTCGGCAACATCCCCAGCGAGTCCCTTGTCTTGCGTCATCTCCTTGCGAACGTCGTTCCAAGACATCTGGGGCGAGGAGAACAGGTGAGCTTTCGAAAAGCGCCAGGAGCTGCAGACGAGCGCACCTTGTCGAGCTTGTCCACCGCAGACGAGATGGTGCGAATCTTGTCCTGGGGAACGCCGCAGACTGCAAAAACTCCGTCAAGAATCTTGCGGTGGTTGATCTGTCCCAACGATTAGCCCTTGCGGCTCTTGGACTGCGCTCAAACGACGAACCTTGATCGTGAAGTCCCCAATCTCCAACGAAGTGAGGATCTCGCAGGCAATGGCGATAACCTCGGCATCTGGCAGCATGGCATCGTACGTTCCAGCAATGTCAAAGTCCTGCACTCCACGTTAGCTGCGCGACCCCAGCCCAGAACTCTCCAACAAAGACGCACACATTGGTAGAACTCGCGCATGCGACCCTTGGACATGGCAGGCTGATCGCGACGGTAGACCTTGGCAATGTGATAGCGCTTGATTGTGGGGTACTGGGAGCCGTACATGGCGAGGAACCGGGCAAACGGGACCTACGGAAGCGCAACGCCTTCAGCACCACCACTGCGAATCGCCGCTCGGAACCGCACTCACCGTCAAATCGTAGCGCAGAGAGCACAGTTCTCCTCCTTGATCCTCCAGGTCGTAGATGAGCTTGCTGTCCTCGCCGTACTTGCCAGAGAGGATCTCCTTGAGCTCAAAGACGGGGGTGTCGATGGTGACTCCACCGTGGAGCTCGAAAACGTCGGTAATCTTGCGGAAGATGGTTTGGCGAAGGAGCATGTCGGTAGGGTGCCAGTCCTTGGTGCCCTAGAGCCCTCACACGGCGTCAGCTCAGCTCCAGCAGAACCCCCCAGCAGGGGACGCACCTTGGGAGTCTTGAGCGTAAACTTGGCCGCCTTCTTGGCCTTGCCGCCCTTGCCAGCATCAGCTGCCCCAGGTGCACCTCCCCCCAGCTGACCCTTGAGTCCCTGAAGCGTCGCGACCTCGCGGTCAATGTCGGCGGCGTCTGCCTTTTCCGCCTTGAGTGTGCGGACGACGGCGCCCTGAGCTGTGATGGCGGCGATGAGTTCGGCGTGAGATGCCATGACTGAAGAGTAGCGCTTGAGCTGGGTTGGGTTCTGGTAGCGGAAAGAGTTGAGAGAGGTGCGATAGACTCGACTGAGCATGCGCAAGAGGGAGAAAGAGCTCCTTCCGATTTATGTAACGTCGTCGAGCTCTCCCCCTGCCTCCTGCCTTTACCAAACCCAGCCGACTTAGGCGCCAGTTCAGCTTCCTCGCCCCGAGCTATCGCGCACGATGCAGCAGCCCGTCCAAGGTCTCGACACGCAGCTCTTTCAGCTCGTCTCCTCGTCATCCCTTCAGCGACTCCTCGAACGAATCGTGGGACCCAAGACGCTCGTACTCTCTCCGAACCTAGCAGGACCTCTGGGACTGGTAACCGAAGTGGGCTTGCTCAAGGTGAGCTTCGGGTGGGAGACGCGCGGCTGCACGGGGTTCGGGACTGACCTTGCTGTTTAGAACAACAATGCGGTCACCAAGATGTACTGGCTGGAGGCGGGAGCTCTTCCACAGGCGGAACGGAACATCGTGTATCTCTGCAGGCCGGAGGTACGGTGGATGAGGGTTATCGCAGGTGCGTGTCTCGTCGCGGCGCCGGCAGCTCTTGCGAGTGTTGGGCGGGCAAGACCAGCAGGACTTGCAGAGCTAATGACTGCCTTTCTCTCCTTAGATCAGATCAAATCGTCAGCAGCCGGCGCACACCAGTACCACCTCCTCGTCGTTCCACGCATGACGACCGTGTGCACGACACTCCTCTCCGACCTTGGTGTTCTCGGTTCCATCGACGTCCAAGAGCTTCAGCTTGGCCTTATCCCACTCGAAAAGGATCTTTTGAGCTTGGAGAGCGAGGACGTCTGGCGGAAGCTTGCTCTCGTGAGCTTTCGACTTGTCGCCACCTTTACCCCCGCTAATCCTCTCGCTCGCTCTCCAGGATGGCGACTACTCCCCCGTCTACGACATGGGGAAAGCGATCATGACAATTCAGCGCGCGTTTGGACTGATCCCGCGCATCATCGGAAAGGGCGATTCGGCCAAAGTGCGTTCTCGCAGTTGCGTGGCTGGACGAGTCGGCACTAACGTCCAGCTTGCAGCGACTAAACGACCTGCTGCGTCGCTTGCGAAGGGAGATGCCGTTGTCAAGTGCTGGAGCTACCCCGCTTGGCGTCGGCTCCATCGATTCGATGATCGTTATCGACCGACAAGTCGACTTGGTCACTCCGCTCTGCACGCAGCTCACCTACGAAGGGCTCGTTGACGAAGTCATGGGAATCAAGAACTGTGAGGAACGCTTCGCTGCTCTCGTACTGCGCATTCGCTGAACCTTCAATCCTCAGCGCACGTCGAAGTCGACTCGGCCCTCATCAACCCAGCCCCCGCCGCTTCCACTTCCACTCCATCCGCCTCTGCATTCGGCACGCTTCCTCCGAAGAAGAAGAAGCACCTTCTTTCTTCTGGCGACTCAATCTTCGCCGAGCTCCGGGACAAGAACTTTGCCGTCGTTGGCGCGACCCTCAACCGCACCGCCCGACGTTTGAACGACGACTACGAACGACGGCACCAGGCCAAGACTCCCGCCGAGCTACGGCAATTCGTTGGACAACTAGGCGGATTGCAGGCCGAGCATCAGGCGCTGCGATTGCGTGCGTCCCTCCTCACCGCGACTTTTCCTAGCGAGGACCCTGAGCTAACCCCATCCTCGCGAGCAGACACTGGACTCACGGAGCAGATCATGGCCGTGACGGCAACAGACGAGTTCAACACTGCTCTCGAGGTACAGCAGAGTGCGTGGAGTCCATTACTTTGGCTCTCGCTCTCGTCATTGATGGTCCTCCTGCAGACCTCATTGCGGGCGTCGACTTGGCGTCTCAAGAGAATGCGATTCGCGAGCTACTCAACCAGGAAGTGCCTCTCCTGACAGTACTGCGACTGCTGTGCCTCTACAGCATTGTCTCAGGAGGCCTAAAGCCAAAGGTCATCGAGGAATTCAAGCGCGACATCCTCCAGGTACGTTAATCGCTAGCAGACCAATCGTGCAGGATCTCTAATCCTCAGTTACGGCAGACTTACGGCTTCCAACACGTCCCCCTCCTCCTCTCCCTCCAATCTCTCTCCCTCATCACCCGCATCACTCCCACCAAAGCCGCCTTCTCTCTCGCACGCAAGCCTCTCCGACTTGTCGTGGACGACGTCGACGAGCAGGATCCCACCGACGTCGCCTACGTCTTCTCAGGCTACGCGCCTTTGAGCGTACGACTTGTTCAGTGCGCCATGGGTCGAGGAGGTCCGCTCAATGGCTGGAAAGGGATCGAGGATGTCCTCAAGGCGCTTCCGGGAGCAACTTTCGACGAGGTTCAGGCGCTTGACGACTCTCCTCATACTCGGAGTGCGTGGTACTCTCCCCTGCCTTCTCGAACCCACGCTAACTCCTCCCGAACTCAAGACACTTCGTCGCAAGGCCAGCTCCCAACCACTGTCGTCTGCTACCTCGGCGGGATCACCTATGCCGAGATTGCCGCCTTGCGCTTCCTCAACCGCCAAACCCCTCGTGCGTCGCCAAGCTCCTCTCTGCTCTCTCGCTCAAACTGACGCCACCTCCTCCAGAGCGCAACCTGTTGATCATCACGACGGGGATATGCCAGGGCGGCGGACTTCTTGCGAGTCTCCAGCCCGAAGCCTCGAAAGCATCTGCATGAAGGGAAGGGGGAGGAGTTCTCGGGGGATTCTTTGTCGTAAAACAGTTCGCAATGGCAGGTTCGTTTGCAGGGGAAAAAGGGGTATCAAGAGCGTAACAAGGGGAGGTGATGCGAGAGGAATGGGGAACTGCTCATGTGAAGGATACGGCGAGCGAAAGGGAGAACGGAAGGCCTGCGTCCGTGACCGAGAGGACGGCTCCAGAAGCCATGAGCTCTCCGAGCGTCTTCTCGAGGTTTGGTCGCGTCGCCGCTTCGAGCTGCGGAGGTGCTTGGAGGTAGAGGTTCTTCGTTCCTCCGAGAGAGATCGACGGGCGGCGGATTTGGCTGGAGAGAAGCGTCAGCGAGAAGGTGCCTGAGAGAGAGGAACAAACGCACAGGTCCTGCTTCTCGAGAAGGAAGTCGATGAGGTCCTGGAGCGTCGACTCGGCGGGGCGGGTGACTTCGATCGCCTCGCCACCGCAGACGGGGCACTCGGGCTTCTTCTGGTGCTCGAAAGTGTAGGTGTAGATGCTCTCATTTCCAGTGTACATCCTGCCAAAGGGAAGACGCGTTAGTCACTGGAATTAGCGGAGGAGCAGCGAGAACGCACATGTAGTTGTTGAGGTACGGATTCGTGCTCGTCGCAATCTTGAACGCCTCGTTGCAGCAAGCAGCTGCAAGAGGAAAAGAAGCCTCAGCATCCTCCAGGAGCAATGCGCGGTCGCTTGACGTACCAGAAACGATCGCGTTCGTGGAAGCGATGGCG
The DNA here is from genome assembly GCA_025758715.1 of Glaciozyma martinii. NCBI lineage: Eukaryota > Fungi > Basidiomycota > Microbotryomycetes > Kriegeriales > Camptobasidiaceae > Glaciozyma > Glaciozyma martinii. The sequence goes on along the minus strand of JANGFH010000473.1, from coordinate 44,022 downwards.
GGAATGATGCGCTTGACGACGCCCTGCGTGAGACTCCAAGTGACGCCAATGATGTTGTACTGCTCCGCGCGAGTCCTGGCCGTATCAAAGAGCCACTGAATGTGCTCCGGATCGTCGTTGTCGACCTTCTTGTCTGCGAAAGCGAACCTCGGTCTGAGGGAGCCGTGGAGAGCGCAAGCTTCGCGAACGCACCTTTGAAGACGCGCGGCCACTCAAGGATGCTAGCCCACTCGATGCAGTGCTCGGGGAGGCGCGGGGTGTTGGCGATGGTGCAGATTGGGAACGCAGTGGGAGGCGTGAGCATGTCGAGGCTGCACTCGTAGCAGGAGGTGATGGTGGGGAGGATAACGCGAGCCTGTCCCTTGAATCCTGAGGATCGGAACCAGGTCAGCTCTCGCTGCCCCTCCATACGCACAAACCCTCGAGCTCACCCTCTGTTCCGCCGTCAATCAAAGGCTTGAGGCTCTCTGGCACGTCCGGGTCGACCAAGTTGACCAGCGTCGCGCTCATCCACCTCCTCGCATCCACCGAATCGAGTCCACAGACGACAATGTTAAACTGCATGTAGTAATCGTCGTCCTTGTCCTGGATCTTGCCGTGGTAGCTGCGCGTGGGAGGGCAGACGAGTCAGCTCCCACGTCGTCCTCCTACCCCGAAAGGAGCGCTCACGGAGTCACGACCACTCCAGGAACACGCTGCATGATAAACTCGGCCGCCACGGTTGCTTTCGGGTGTCCAACGTCCTTGGGCCTGTACCGCAGGAGCTGGAGTCAGCAAGCCGCGAGTCTGGAGAGCTTCGCGCCGCTCTCACCTAAACAGGAACTGCCGGTTCAAGTTGGAGATGTCGATCGTGTCCATGTCAATAACGTGAATGTCCCTGAAGCCTAGGAGAGCCAAGTTGGCGAGGATCTCGCAGCCCAGTCCTCCCGCACCTGCCGAGAGCGCGAACGCGGAGGTCAGCACCAGTTCCCGTCGGTTGCAGAGCGACGCACCGATGACCAGGACCTTGCAGGTATTGCGGAGGAAGGACTGCGTCTCTTCTCCTGGGCTGAAGGCTTCGTCGGCAAATGGACCACGGCGGCAGAGGATCTTGTCGAGGTGCTTGTACCTGCCAGCGTGGAGGCGGCGCGTCAGCTCCTTGTTGCCTGGATCCTGTGGGCGTAACGGCTGTCGTATTACCTTCCTTCCCAGTCTGGTACGTTGGCGGGAGTAGCGACTTGCATTTTGACGTTGTCGGAGGAGGGAGACAGCCACCGCGCCCAGTAGCGAGTAGTGCCGCAGAGCAGCGCAGAGCTCGCTCGGAATGCAACTCTCTACGCTGCTGCAGCCTCTCAATATCCCCAGTCTGATACACGAGTGCGAGTGAATTTGCCCAGCACCTCCCCCTCCTTCGGCGCGTCCAGCGTGCCTCCTGCGATGCTCCCCCACTCCCCGCTCCTCCACAAATGCCACAAGTGCCCCTCACCCCCCCCCAGCCAGCTCCATCCTTTAAAGAACAGCTTGTCTCTCGATAAACCGCCGCGAGCGTTCTCGCCTCCAGTCGGCTGCTCCTCGGGACAGCAGCTCGGCGCGTGTAGTCCTGTCCTCCAGCGTGTCGTCCTCCAGCTCCCCACCCCTCAGCAAAACCGGAACGCATCGGCGCTGATGGCGTACTTGAGCTCTCCGGCGCCCTGTTGAGGTGTGCGAGGGTCGGGGACGAGGATGAAGGATTGGGAGAAGACGCGGGGGAGGTATTCAAAGTCCTTGGCCGAGACCTTGGCCGCTGTGCGTACGCCGGCGGGGTCGTCGCCGTGAGTGACCTATGGCGACGGGCGGGTTAGCTCCAGCTGAAGAGGTGAAGGCGTGGCGAAGGCGAAGGCGTACTTGGCCTGTCACGGACACGACGAGAGCTGGAGTGACGGTTCCAGAGCCTAGCAAGAAGCCATCAGCTTAGCCGTTCCTGCTCCCTCAGAAACGCTGCCCGCAAAGAGCTCTCACCTGCGATGGGATGGCAGTCGAAAGCCTGAACCTCGTGCGAGCTCTTGGGGAGTTGCTCAACGAAGGCGGGGAGGTCGGCGTAAGGGATGGGGTTGCCGTTCCAGGTGATCCTCGAGGTCGGGAGGTAGAGCGCCTGCACGAGAGCTGCTCGTTCTGGGGGACTGGCTGAGTCGAGATCCGCGTAGTATCGCTGGTGAGATGGGTTTTAGCTCTGGCTGGGACTGAAGAGCGTGGGGGAAGTCGTACCTCTGTAAACGCTTGAGCTGATGAAGCTGCCGAAGCCACGATTGCCCCAATATCCGACATCGTATCGCCTGCTGGGAAGAGGTCAAGGGAGAGAGAGAGCCTGGTGACTCGCTCGTCCTTCTTCTTCTGCCGCCAACACGTCGGGGTTTCCTCCTCTCTCGCTCGCCCAAACAGGCCAGAAGATCTGCCCGTTCAGCACGCAAGAGAGCCCTCGCTCGAGCAGCTCATCAAAGACGGGCTGGGATCTGGAATCGGGAGCGGCGAGAGTTGTTGTTTTCTTGGGAGTATGTACGACAGCGCAGGAGGACGGGGACAGCTCAACTGAATAGCGTGCAGTAACCAGGGTGGTGACAGTCAATTGGAAACCTGAGCTCAGTTCAGGACCAGCCGTTGTTGACACTGGGACGGCGCGTCAGAAGGCGCCTCAGGTGCTGAGAGAACGAGAGGGCTTCTCCTCTTTGAGTTGCGCACGAAAGGATCTCTTACTAGGACACGCCAATACGCCCTGCAAGCTCTCCACCAAAGTTGTTCAGAGAACGAGGTCGGGCTCAGCTCGTCAGACGATCAAGAACCATCTCCGAGACGCGGAGTGCCCCTTTCTCCCTTCTCCCAACTCCGCCCACGCTGGTAAGCAGCCTTGGGCTACAGTCCAGCTCCCTTACTGACTTGGTCACATGCAGAGCGATGCTGTCTCGCCTCAAGCGGCGAACGCCTTCAGTCAATTCAGCTGTGGACGACAGTTCCGGCCCCAGCAACCACCCCTCTGTCGTGACAGAGTTCGGCCGCGCCGTCTCCCCTTCCCCTTCCCGCCGACCTCAAGCAGCCACGGCACCCTCCAGAGGAAGCAGCTACGTGGACCCGGACGCGCCCAACCCGTACGGGCTCTCTCCAGAGCGTGCACGCTCCCGCACTTCGAGGAGCAGCTCGTTCAGCTCAGCGGGAGCGGGCGACAGGCGCAGCGCCAATTACTCGATGCCCGAGCCGCGGTCCTTGGCGGTGGGAAGAGGAGGGTTGATCGGAGAGGGAAGCCTCAAGCTGGACCAGATCAGCTCAGGGGGAGGAGGAGCGACGCTGCTCGTTCAGGCGCCCGAGCTGATGCTGGCCTTGGGCGACTTGGAACCGAACGGCTACCACAGCGAGTCGGACCTCCGCACGCCCGTCCCTGGCCTGAACGGCGTCAACGCCTTCGACATCTTCCCCCCCACCTCTCCTCCCATCACCCGAGCTCGATCAGCGACGACCGCATCCCAGCGACCTTCCGGCCTCGACGCGCTTGCCGACATCAACGTACCCTCTACCCCCTCCTTCGCCTCTGCCCTCGCGACTCCCCACGACCCCCACACCGCTGATCGCAGCAGGAGCCGCACCAGCTCCTTTTGCAATGGAGAACGTCCCGCCCTCGCCTCCCCCACAATCACTACCACCACCTCCGCCTCGTCCAGTCGAAAGTCGACCCTCGTCCAGCCCGACTCGTACTCTAACAGCAAGAACTCGAACAAGAAGTCGCGTTCGTCGACCGGAGGGATTGCGTCTGCGCTCGCTCTCTCCGGCGTCACACTGGCTTCACCTTCAGCTCAACTTCGGCAGCCTCTTGCTCTCGCCCGAGTACCGACTTCGACGAGCTCGCTCGGCGGGAGGGACAGCCAGGACGGCGTCGATTCGGATGGCATGTCGTTTGGCGAACAGGGATTCATGTCGATGGACGCGCTGGGCAACTTTGACGACGTGGTCGATCAGCTGGGGACGGGGTACGCTGTCGCTAGCAGCAAGCGGAATGCCGAGTTTCACGCCATCTTCAAGACGATCCCGGACGACGATTATCTCATTGAGGGTGGGTTGCGCTTGCGCTCCTTTCGTTCTTCAGGCGTGCTAATCAAGAGTCCTCGCAGACTACGGCTGTGCTCTCCAGCGCGAGATCTTGATTCAAGGACGCCTCTACATCTCGGAACACCACCTTTCGTTCAACGCCAACATTTTCGGCTGGGTCACCACTGTGCGTTCGCTTTCGGCTCTCTCCGCGACTCTCCAACCAACTCTTCCTCTTCAGCTCACCCTTCCCTTCGCTGAAATCGTCTCAATCGAGAAGCGGATGACGGCGTACGTGATTCCCAACGCGATTCAAGTCACGACGCTGCATGCTCGCGTACGTCCCTTCCCTCTCGCTCTCCAGGATCTCAACTAACCACCCCGTCTCGATTTGCAGTACAGCATGACGTCGTTCTTGTCGCGCGATACGACCTACGACCTCATCGTCAGCATCTGGCGCATGATCCACCCCTCGGTCCCCGTCTCTGCCCTCCCCGACGGCGGCAGCGTCCAGGACACGGAGGACGACGCCGACATTGGCTCGATGGAGTCGGTCGACGAGGTGGATGTCAGCGCGAAGCGGAATCGGAAGCGAACGCGGGGACGGCGGCGCGGGGAGGCGAGCGAAGGAGGGACCGCGGGGGAGAAGAACGGCTTGCTCACGCGGGCGGCGACGGGGAGTCCGAGAGGATCGAGGTCGGACCTCAAGATGCACCCGCCGACTATCGACGCGTGCCCTGCGATGCGGAACCTCAAGGAGACGTGCATGGACGTCGTCTTCCCCAGCGCCCCGGAGAAGATCTACAACCTCATGTTCACGAGCGGCTTCATGAGGGAGTTTTGGATCAGCAACCAGAAGCTCATGGGTGCGTCGGGTTCTTTCCGCGCGCGTTTGGGAACGAAAGCTGATCCCTGCGACGACTCGCAGAGCTCCAGATCTCGGACTGGGCGCCCGAAAAGTCTGGCTCGAACCTCCTCGCGCGTACGATGAGCTACATCAAGCCGCTCAACGGGTCGATCGGCCCCAAGCAGACCAAGTGCCTCCTCACGGACGAGAACGCGCACGTCGATTTCGACGACTACGTCTGCGTCATCACGACCACTCGAACGCCGGACGTTCCGAGTGGCAGCGCGTTCGCTGTCAGGACGAGGACATCGATGACTTGGGCGAAGGGCAACTCGTGTCGCGTCGTCGTTACGACGGGAGTCGAGTGGTCCAAGAGCAGCTTCATCAAGGGTGCGCTCTCGCTCTTCCAGGCGGGCGCGAGGACAAGCTAACGCTGCGTTCCCTCTCCAGGCATCATCGAGCGCTCTTGCATCGAAGGGCAAAAGTCGTACCACGCGGATCTCGAAAAGGCGATGCGAGCGTACATTCATCAGCACCGCAGCGAGTTCCTCGAGGAAGGTCAAGCTGCCGACGTCGATCTGTCGGACGAGGAAGCAAGCGTCGAAGAAGGTGGCTGGACGCCGGACGCGACTGCCGGAGGAGCGGAAGCGTCGAGCGTTCGCGCCGAGGACGCAGGCGCGTTCGGAGCCCTCACTCGCGCGTTCCCTCTCCTTCAGCCGGTGGTCGACATCTTCTCGAGCGTCGGAGAACTCGTCGGCGGCCTCATCGGTGGGCTGAGCCTCACGAGCGGAGCCATCACGTTCGTCATCGGGCTCCTCCTCCTCAGCAACCTCTGGACTCTCTCTCGCCGCCCCGCCACTCCCTCCCGCGCCCGCCTCGACCACGCCTCCTCCACTCCCTCGTCCCACCGCACGCCGGACGAAGTCGCCGACGCCGTGCGCGACGTCCTGCAGGACTACTTTGCCCTCAAGACTCCCCTTCCTCCTCCTCCTCGCGCGGCGGCGCCCGTCACCCCGAGCGAAGAAGCAGTGGTCGATCCGGCGATAGAAGCGAAGGAGCTAGCAGGGCTGCTGGACGAGCTGGAGGGGCGACTGGCACGGTTGAGAAGGAGTTTGTCGGAGTTGGACTGAGGGTTTTTAGATGGTGTTCTTGTTGTACAGCTTCCCTGCGTAAAGCCTATCCCCCCTTCGTACCCCTACACTCCCTCGCCCCGTCCCTCGTCTCCTTCTACACAGTCCGTCCGGCCGAGTTCCCCGCTTACAGAGGCTTGCAAGGGAGCTGGGTCAAGAGGCTGCACCGCGCTCGTCAGCTCTCTGTCCCTTCCTCAACTCGCCGCGCCCAACTCACATTCCGAACCTCTTCTTGATCGTCACGCGGTGCCTCGAGAACTTGTCGTCGGGCGAAAATCGTGCTGCGTTCGTTTGTGGTGAGCTTTCCGTTCCCTCCTCGCCGATTCAGCTGGAAGAGAGAGCGAACCAGGGTGGGCAGACTTGGTGACGACGCCGGCGGAGGTAACCTTCTGCAGAGGGGGAGAACGGGGGTGAGGGGGAGAGTGAGGGAGCGAGGGCGAGGGGACGAACCTTGAGGGAGTAGAGGCGGGTGCCGTCAGGGTTGAGGCTGCGGGTTGGAAGCTGTGAGCTGGGCTGGCTACGGCGTTGAACTGGGGCAGACTTACGTGAACTGGAGGTGCATGGCGTCAAGGTGTGAGGGAGTTGGAAAGCGGGAGCGAGTCGACAGCGACGAAGAGCAAATCCTGCGAGAAGAATGTATGCTCAGATGCCCCTGTCCGCTCCACTTTGTTTATTTGGCGTGCTCTCGAGTCTGTTCAAGAGGAAAGGGCGACTGTTCAGCCTGGAGTCCAGAGCAGATAAATCGAAACTGGAGAGAGGGAGAACCAGCAAGAGTGAGCGGAGGGTCAACGCGTTGAACGCGTTCAGTTCGCGCGGTAGTCTTGAAGGCTACCCTGGCAAGCAAGCGTGCAGCAGTACGTATCAAATCGTTGCTCTAGAGGCAGTAGAGACCGCCGCAAGAAGAAAGGGAAGTGGCTGCTCTCCTGTTGACGAGAACGCCCTCGAATCTCGCTCGAGCCTGTTCCCCTTCTCTCCCTTCCAATCGACCCCAGTTCTGCCTCCTCTTGCAGGTGGTGAGCAGCTCCACTCTCGCCCTTCTCGACTCTCGCATCGCACGCAGCAACGCAACCACGACTCAGTACACGCCATTTACGACCCCCCACTCACCCTTTATCGACCCCAAGGGATGCCCACGAACGCCTCTACGACTGCCCTCCCTTCTTCCTCCTCCTCCTGGTTCGCCTCCAACACCCTCTCCGCCGCCTCCTCCAAATCCTCCTCCGCTTCCAAGTACGGCACCACGGGCGGGAGAGGAGAACGCCGCCGTCCCCGTGTTGGGCTCGGCTTCTTTGACGACAAGGGAGGAGAGGCAGAAGTGCTGGAGGACGAGTTGGACTTGCTGGGACTCAAGTCGAACGAAGGGTGGAGCATCAGCGTGTCGAGGGAGGCGGTAAAGCCCAAGATGCGGCTGAAGAGGGTGCGTCGTCGTTGTTCCTGCTGGCGAGCTGGGAAGCTGACTGGGGTCTCTCTCAGGCGGATCCTGCTCTTACCCTCTACGTCTCTACGCCTACAGCCAGTCTGACGCTGGAACGCTACTGGCAGGAGGTTTATGACCTCGACGCACGGGCAAGCTCGTCTATCTGCGTCTTTAGGCGGACCAAGGCTAACCCCTTCGACCTGCAGCTACGCTCTCAGCTCCCAGGCCGCCTCCCTTCTCGGAAATTCCCCGTCGCCCCTCCGTCGACCCCAAAGAAGCGCAACGTACTCGCAACCTTGTCGCGTACGCTCAGCCCTCGCCGTTCCCCTTCCACGATCGCTCGCGGCCCGCCCACCAAGGATTCCTCCGCCCCTGGCCTCGACCTTTCCGAGATTGGAGCCTACCTCACCGAACTGGCGTCCGACTCGACCGTGCGCGCTCATCCAGCCTTCAAGACGTTCTTCGTCGTTCGTTCAGACGACCTCGAGAGCGCGCGCGTGGAGCGGAGGATCAAGAGGGCCAAGAGCGACCTCACTACCCATCTTACGCCTTCGAGGGAGATGAGCGAGGGTACTGCGCCTCCGAACAAGGTCGCGCGCGACGTGTCTGGCTCCGAAGGAAGCAGCAGCGGCGACGGCTTCGTCGACACTTCCACCGCAGCCCACCTCTCCCTCTTCCCCCTCCCATCCGACTCGTCGCCGCACAAATTCGACACCGCAACGTCAGGAGACCGCCGCGAAGCCTCCGAGGCGACGGACTTGACGGGCAGCAGCGAGACGGGCGTCTTTGAGCTTCCTTCGCGGCCGACGACAGCGGAACCGGGCGAGGGACCAGGGTCGCGCAGGAGTAGGATCATCGAGATGCCCGGTCAGGCGGATGCGAAGCTGGCGAGGAAGAGGACAACGAGCAAGGCTTCAGTGACTATGACGATCGCTTCGTTCGAGTGCATGCGAGTGCTCGGGAAGGGATGTGCGGGGAAGGTGCGCTGGCTACGTCGAGGGCCTTGGAAGGATGATGAGCTGATGCTTATGACCCTCGCAGGTGCTTCTCGTTCGTCAGCGCGAGACGGACCACCTCTTTGCGCTCAAAGCGATCCACAAGACTCACGTCCTTGCTCATCGCGAACTCGACCACACCCGCACCGAGCAAGCGGTCCTTAAACGCTGCTCGCGCGACCACTCGAACCCCTTTGTCGTCAAGCTCCACTACTCCTTCCACGATCAGGAGACGCTGTACCTCGCGCTCGACTTCCACCCTGGAGGAGATCTGGCGACGCAGTTGGCGCGATGGGGGAGGCTGGGGAGGGATCGAGCGAGGTTCTACTGCGCCGAGATCACTGGTGGGTCCTCCTTTTCCGCGTTCTTGCACACGAGCTAGAGGCTTACCGCTTGACTTGGCGTAGAGGGAGTCGAAGGACTGCACCGAGCGGGAGTCATCTACAGGGATCTTAAGCCCGAGAACATCCTGAGTGAGTCCGCTTCTCTCGCAGATCGCGCCGCTCCGAATCGTCCTAACGTGGCGCTCCAGTTTCCGGCGACGGCCATGTCGTTCTCACCGATTTCGGTAGGCTCCTCTCTCGTTCCCAAGCCCTTCCTCCATTGACCCCCTCTTGTACAGGTCTCTCCAAGGACTTTGGCCACATGCGAATCCCTCCTTCCTCTGCCGAACTGCGCTCCGAGTCCGACAAAGCTCCCCGACCCCACTGGCTCTCCTCCGACGCCGCTCGCACCGTCTCGAGTCCCGTTTCGTGGGCCGCCAGTCGAAGGGAGACGACGTGTGAGTTCCTGTGCGTGCTGCTGCGTGTCGTTCGCTGACGCAGTTGCTGGGCCTAGCCACCTTCTGCGGGACGGCCGAGTACCTTGCTCCCGAGGTGCGCTTTCTCTTCCGCCCGCCGTGCCGCTCGCTCACGCTCTCCTGATAGGTCCTTCTGGGCGAACCCTATTCATACGAAGTCGACGCTTGGTCTCTCGGCACGATGCTCTACGAGATGCTTTCTGGATTGGTGCGTCGTCGTCCTCGCTCCCTCTCACGCTCCTCCCTGATCGCCGATGTTCCCGCAGACGCCTTTCTGGAGCGAAGATCACTCGACGATGTACCGCAAGGTTCTTCATTCTGGTGAGCTGCTTCGTCTCCAGACCCGTGAGCTTGACTGATTGTTCTCTCACCAAGATCTCACGTTCGACGACGACGCACGAACCTTTGACGACGACACGAAGAGTCTCCTTCGAGGCCTCCTTCAACGCGACCCTCTCTTGCGCATGACGGACGAGCGTATCAAGAAGCACCCTTACTTTAGCATGATTGAATGGGTTCGTCCAGCGCATCGCTCGTTGAAGCAGGACTGATCGATACCCCTTCTGCAGCCTCACGTTTTCTACAAGCGCTACGTTCCGCCCTTCCTTCCTTCCATCAACCCTCTCGACCCGTCCGACACGAGCCAGTTCGACGACGTCTTCCTCACGATGGAGCCTCAGATCAACGAGGAGACGGCAGCAGGTGCCGAGCGAGACCCACCCGAAGGCGAGCCTCAAGCGGCGTTTGACGACGAGTGCGTTTTTCGTTCCCTCCTTCGACGACAGCGACTGATTGGAAGCCGTTTCTAGTGGTCGCGACGTCTTCGATGGGTACTCGTTCTACGGCAAGGATGGCGACTCGATCTACAGCGGCGACGAGGGAGATGGCGACACCGAGTCGAACGAGGACGCTGCTGCGACGACTGCCGACGACGGCGACGCCACCTTGGACCACACCTTCTCCTCGTTTGGGACCGACTCGACCCTCGCCACGACCCTCGCTGCCGACACCCCTCCCACTGTCCGCCTCGGATCGAAATCCCAAGGCGGGCTCGACTCTCTCGCCGAGAGCCCTTCGGACGTCCTCACGGAGCTCTTCTCTCCCGTCGTCGTCGAGGATCACGAGAAGGAGCAGTCGGATTCCGACTGGGACATCCTCGACGCCGATGTCGGTGGCGAAGCTCGCAACGGCGGACGAGGAACGACTCTTTGGGCTCGCGGCGTCAAGGATCGCTACAAGCTCCTCCTCAACAGCAGCAGTCCTCGCAACTCGTCCCCACTCCGCCCTCCGATCGCAAGGAGCGGTTCGCGCAAGGTTTCCGGCAGCTCCCTCTCCTCCGCCACTCCTTCCCCCTCGAGCACGCCTGTACCTCCTCGACGATCCCTCCGTCGTCTTGGCTCCCTCCGTACCCCGAGCAGCGCCAAACTCGGCACGCGCAGGTCGCAGAGGTCGCTCAAGTCGGACGACCTCACCGAGACGCATTCGCGCCGGCTGGCCGAGTCGGCTTCGTCGTCGGGGGAGAGCACGCCGAAGAAGGCGGGAGCGTTCAAGCGCCTTACGCTCTCCGCCTTTCGTCCGAGTCCCAACCCCAAGGCGTGAGCCTCCCCCCTTTCGCGACTACATCCACGCCCTCGTTCTTTCCCCCTCTTTTAACGTCCCTCACGAACCCTCATCACGCCCCTCGTCCTTTGCATCCTACCCTCGCAGCCTCTTCCTTTCTCATGATTAGTACCTTACCTCGTCGTCGCCGAGACGCGTTCCCCCCCAGAATGATACCTCGCCCCCTCCACTATTCCACTTTACTAGTAACTAAATCTAGCTTGCACGTCGTTCATCCAAACAGGTCAAGAGCTCGCGAGAGGAGAGACTACGCGTCCGCTCGATCAACCCCGCGTCGAGCTTCGAACGTTCGAGCTTCGAGGTCGACGACTTGGACGGATCGCAGCTCTTGCGCCTACCCCCCCCACGTCGATCGCAACACACCAGTACGGCTTCTCTCTTCTGCTCTTCCTGCGTGCCTTCCCCGAGCGTGCCTTCCCGCTGACCTGACCCCAAGCAGAAGCCACCCACTCAACAGAAGCATGTCCGTCAACGATGTTTACGCCGGCGTGAGCCTCCTCGTCGCACCCTTCTCCCACCTGGACTGACATCTCCACAGTACGCCGTTTCCTCTCTCGTGGCCCTCGGTGGCCTTGTCGGCTTCCTCAAGGTACGCTCTCACTCGGCGCGGAGGTGGTCCCATGACGCGTCGCGATCCAAGGAGCTGACTCTTTGCGCAGGCTGGCAGCGTACCGAGTCTCATTGCTGGAGGAGGAAGTGGAGCTGCTATGGCGTACGGTGTCCTGCGAACTACTCGTCGGGCAAACGACGTTGGCGTCGTCGTCGGTGCGCCCACTCGAGGTGCCCGGTGTGGCTTGGGCTGACGTTCGATGCAGGGGTCTCTCTCCTCCTCGTGGTGATGATGGGGAACAAGTTCTTCAAGAGCGGCAAGTTTATGCCTGCGGGACTCGTCAGCGTGCGTCGAGGGAGGTCGGAAGTGCGGGGTAGCGACGGGTGCTGATCGTTGTTGTTCCTCCTCCTCGCAGCTCCTCTCCCTCGGAATGCTGGTTCGCTTTGGATCGAGGCTTCTGTAAGCTATCAGGATGGAATTGAACTCGAGAGAACCTTGGAACGTCGGAAGGACAGGCTCGCTGCTCGCTGCTGCTCTCGAGGTCGTGCGTTTCTCCTTCGCTCTTTCTTTCTTTCGGTTCCCTACTGTGCTCTCCCCCACCCTTGCACCTCTCTCCTCCGCTCGTACTCTCTCAGTCTCGCTTAAATATATTCGCTCAGGATCAGGGTACTTGACAGGAAATTGAGATATATTGCCCTTCGGCTGAGACAGAGATCTTGCTCTGCCTACACCTCCTCGAGTACGCCAGCCATGCTCGCCCGAAGCGCCATCACCCGCGTCGCCCCTCCCCTCGCCAGGGCTTCCTCGTCGGCCAACCACCACGCCCGCCAATTCCAACCCAAAGACGTCTCCCTCCGCCAAGTCGCGGACGAAGGCGGAGCGACCACTCGCCAGATCGAGAAGGCCGTCGAGCGCACCAAGAACTGGTACGCCTCCAAGGTGTTTGACAATGTTCCTCGCCGGGGCCAGGAGCAGACGGCTTCTTCGACGGGGAGAGGAGGAGCGCCTGGAGGAGGACTTGGGAATCGATTGGCGAAGCGAAGGGGGGAGAAGGGAGGAGTCTTTGACCTAGACGCCAAGGAGATCAGTCTCCCCTCTCACTCTGCCGGTGAAGCTGCCCCAGAGTTGAGCGCAGAAGATGAATCCTGGGTCCGTCGCGCTCCTCTGCCGAAGAGGGCAAACGCCTACTCCCCTTCCAACGACCGCTCCTCCTCCTCCTCCCGCCCCTCCACCAACGCCAGCAGCACCTCCCCCCGTCCTCCCCGCACCCCCTCCAAATTTGGCGGCCCCAAATCCTCCTCCTCCTCCTCTCCTCGCTCCCCCCGTCCCTCCTCCCGCCCTTCCACCTCGTCCACTCCTCTCCGCGCTCCCTCCAAGTTCAGCCTCTCGGGGCCTCTCGACCTCGCCGCCTTGATCCAGGAGGACCTGCGCTCGCGCGCAATCAAGCTCGGACGATCGGTCGAGGACATCGAGGCGGGATCCAAGGCACAGCAGGAGGCGCGGTTGGCGGCGCACAAGGAGCTCATGGGAGATTACTCGCGCTTCTGGCCGACGCAGGAGGAGCTGGCTGGAGGCAAGACCGCGGGCAAGGGGAGGGAAGTGATGGGTAGGGCGAGGAAGGTCCTCGCTGCCAACTCGAGCGTTGGGCTTGAGCAGCGCGAGGTCTTCTTGGGAGCGGTGGAGAAGGTGATGACGAGGTAGTTGTGGCGTAGAATAATCGATATGGGATTCGTTGGAAACCTGAGGGCGTCGGGAGGCGTCCTGGCTCAGGGCGAGGTCGGCGTGCTTATTTTTTGCTCGCAATCTGCTCTCTCCGACGCCAAAGCTACTCTCCGGTTGGACAGGACTGGTGGAGCCTCAAGCTGCGAGAGTACTGCAGACCATTTCTTCGGGCCGAAAACTGCTCCTCAATGCCAACCCTGCTGCCTCATTCCCTTCGCCGGCTCCGAGACTCGTCTTTGCAGCTTCCTTCTCGATCTTATTTTTCTCCGAACCGCAAACGTTGAACTGACCAAGGAGTTTCCTGATCGTCTGGTGCACTCGCGTCCGCTAGGCGGTGATCAGAGACGCAGCGAGGACGCGACGACTGAGCTTGACCAGATCGCTGCTTCGGTTCCTGAAGACCTGAACTGCCTTGCAGTTTTTCACGAGGACCCATCAGTAGTTCGCTGCTCAGGGAACAAAACTGGAGAGAGGCACGATCCAACGAATTCGAAGCTCGCTGGAGGGCTGCGATCCCTCCGCAAGTTCGGTGTCCTCTCGTACACGACTGCGAGGTCTCGAGAGAGCTACAGCACCAGCAGAATCTGCCTTCTCTCGAGTCTGTCGCCAAACCAACCCACAACAACTTCGGATCGACTCCCATCTCCGAAGCTCCGAAATCGGCTGGGGGGGGGTCCTGAACGTCTCTCGCTCTCTCTAACTCCTCCTCCTGCTCTCTAGAATGACTTCCATTCCTTCTACTCACCTCTGCTACCGCATCTCGCACCCCTTTAAGCCCGACTTCACCAACCTCGGGATCGAAACGCGTCCGACTCCCTCTCCCGAAGGAACGCAAGTCTTGATCCGCGTCAAGGCAGTCTCTCTCAACGCTCGTGACTGCCAGATCGCTTCTGGAACGTACCCTGCTCCCATCCAGGTGAGGCAGCAGACCCCCCTGGAGCGATCCTGGTCAAGCTGACCAAGCTGCTCGGCACAGGTGGAGGCTGGGATCGTAGCCACGTCCGATGCGGCTGGAGAGGTCGTTGCGGTGGGCGAAGGAGTGGACCGCGTCAAGGTACGTCCTCTCCTCTCCGAGCGAGTGCTGGAACTGATCCTGCCCTCCAAAGATCGGAGACCGTGTGACTCCCATCTTCGCTCAGAGTTTCCTGCTCGTCCACCTCCCTGGTCCTCGAGAAGCGCAACTAACGAGTACTTGCAGGCACGGAGACCACAACCCCGACTACCAGAAGAGCGGACTCGGTGGAGGAATCGACGGGGTTCTTGCTGAGTTCTTCATGTGTGATCAGGTCCGTCCTTGCGAAGGCCTCTCAACAAGCTCGCTAATCCCGTTCGCAGAGTGGATTAGTATTGATCCCTTCTCATCTTTCCTACGTCGAAGCGTCGACTCTCCCCATCGCCGCCGTGACATCGTGGCACTCCCTCTTCGCGCACCCCGGCGCCGTTCTCCTCCCCGGACAGACTGTCCTCGTCCTAGGCACTGGAGGAGTGTCGATCTTCGCAGCACAACTCGCCCTATCTGCAGGAGCCAACGTGATTGCCACAAGCTCGAGCGACGCCAAGCTGGCAAAGGTGGCTGCTCTAGGAGTCGGCTACCTCGGTGGCGTCAACTACCGCCAGGTCAAGGACTGGGAGAAGGAGGTGGTTCGGATCAACGGTGGACGTGGAGTCGACCACGTTATCGAGAGTGCGCCTCGTTCTTCCTCTTCGGTCGTGCCGTTTCTAACGATTTGAGCTTCGCAGTCGGCGGGAAGGGAACGCTTGTTCGCAGCATCAGGTCCACCCGTCCAGGAGGGAACGTTTGGGTCATTGGGTGCGTTCTCATCTTTCTTCCACCCTCCTCAAAAAGCTCAACAACCTCGCGCAGCTATATGAGCGACTACGCCGAGCAGGAGGAGGAGAAGGTCGAGTTCGCCAAAGAGATCCTTTACAGCCAGGGTGCGTCCTCTTTTCTCTCCCCACGACGCTCGTAGCTGACGTTCAACGCAACGCAGCCGTCGTTCGTGGCGTCGTTTGCGGTTCGCGCGACATGTTTGAGGACATGAACCGCTCCATCTCCGCACGATCCCTTCGACCTGTCGTTGACAAGGTACGTGTTCCCTCTCCTCCTCTCAGAGGCTCTTCTAACGCTACTCCATCCACAGGTGTTCTCGTGGGACGAAGCGATCCAGGCGTACCAGTACCTCGATAGCGGGAAGCACTTTGGAAAGGTGAGCTCGAGCTTGGAGCTGTTTCTTGTCGAGCCGAGTCGCTGACTCCAATTCGCAAAGGTTGTGATCGAGCTGCCGTAGAGGGACTTTGTTGCGCATGGGCGGAATTTGGTGAATTTGAACCGAGGAGCAAGTTCGCAGGAGGACAAGAGGCGTGTCGAGAGCTAGGCAGTGAGCAGCTGTGATTCTGTGAGAGACTCGAGAGCAGGAAGCAGCCACTCCCGTGCGAGAGGGCAGGAGCAGGAAGTACTGGAGGGAGCCGCCAAATCAATCAAGTCACTTCCGACACTGCTTTGGATTCGCTCGTCCGTTGTACAGAAAACTACTGAAGCTGCATGTAGTTTGAAGGCGCGATTCCGCTCGTGCCATCGGCCTTGCGCGCCTGCCACCTGCAGACAGAGGATCTCCGTTAGTTCCAGCTCCCTCGAAGGACGAGCGAAAGGCGACGGACCATTTGCCGGTATTGTCGATGATGTCGAGGGTCTCTCCTTTGGCGAACGAGATCTCGTTGGGATCATCAGGCGAAGCGGTGTCTGCGTTCCCAGCCGTTGGCTCCTCTCCCTCTTCCCGAGCCCAAACGAGGACTCACAAGAATACAGGGCGCGAGCCTTGAGTCCACCCTGCTGCTCCCTCTGTTGACCCTCGAGCAGGCCCGTAGTCCCGCCCATGTTGGGACTGTGCCTCCCCTCCTCCTGGTTCCCACTCAAGTCGGCGCTCATCCCCTCGTGAAGGCTGCTCTGCTTGTTCCCTCCGACACCAGCGTACGAGCCGCCTTGGTACGAGACGGGTCCGTTGCCGTTCGAGGAGATGCCGAGGGCGGAGGAGGAGCGTTGAGGGCGGCGGGAGGAGGGGCCGCCGGCGCGAGAGAAGGAGGCTCCCGTCGAGTTGAAGAAGTGGAGGAAGAAGGAGTCCTCTTCCGAAGTGAGGAAGAGGAGCCAGACGATCTGTGGGGCCTGAATTTAGCTCCGTGTCGGCAGGGCGAGCGAACAGAAGCGTACGTTGACGATGGAGAGGAGGAGCCACCCCGCTCCGCTGGCGAGCTGGTACGAGGTCGACGCGTAGATGCCAGAGCTGTGCGTGGACTCAAAGTCAGCTAATCCGCCCTCTTGGGAAGCCTCCCAGCAAACGTACTTGGTCCCATGCACAGAAAACACGGTCACAATGGCAATGAAGATTGACAGCTGCAACAGGTCCCATCAGCTCCGGCCCTCTCCCAACCAAGCAACGTCCAACGAACCTGGAAGCGAAGACCTCCAACCGAGTCCGTTCCCAGGGCGTAAAGCATGCCAACGATTACGAACAACTGGAGGAAGATTCCTGCGCGCCGAGCTTCGTTAGCGCGGTCGCCTCTTTACTTGAAGGAGAAGAAACACACCGAACCATCCCTCTCCCACCGCACTTCCAGCTCCATCTGCTGCCTTGACTTTAGAACAAACTCGTCAGGGTCTGCACGGCGCCGGGGCGACAGCAGGTCACGTACACTTGGCCTCGGTCACGGCCTCTTCGAACAAACGGAAAGATCAGCTGCTGCACTTTGGCGAGGAGGACCAGTAGGGCTGCTAGACTCACGCCCAATGAAAGCTGCAAACCAGCCCGCTACGGCTACGATGAACGTTCCTAGAAAGACTGGGTGCGAGAACCTGGAGGACGAGGCGAGGGGGAATAGGAGTCGGCGTTCAGTACTTAGCTTGGCGGGAACGACGAGGAGCCTCGTGGTAGAGCTGAGAGTGACTTACACTGCCCGCAGATCAAGCCCTCGACCTCCTCGAGCCATCGTACGTTGATCGAGAGAGTTGTTTGGAGAAAAAGAGTTGACAGCTTCCTTCTCGAAGTGGAAGACTTTGGGAGGAACGGAGAGCGGGGGCGGCGGGTGGGCGGAGGGTCGTCGAGTCGTGAAGAACGGGTCGTAAGCTGAAGAAACCTGACCGGCGTGGGTCTCTGGGGTTGGGGAGAGAGGACCACCCGAACCGTTTGCGGCGAGCTCTCTCACTGCGCAGCAACTCGACCTTGCTGAGCTGGATTTGGGTTCAGGGCTTCGTCTTCTCAACTGATCTCCAGGGCTTCGCGTGTGCATTCAGAATCATAGGATTAACAACTCTATAAGGACGGAGGACTAGAGCTCCAAGCCCGACATCGCAACCTTGCCACTCCCAGCATGCTCCGCCTCCTTCTGTCTTCGCCGTGCCTCCTTCTGCTCCCTCACCTGCTCCTTCCAGTCGTCCTCCCCCTCCCCATCGTCCTCCCTCGCCTCGAGGATCTTGCCATTCACCGCCTTGGCCTTCTTGACCTTTTTAAGCCTCCTCGCCTCCTTCTTCGCCTCGGCGTCCTCCTTCTGCGACCAGGCCTTGGTCTGCACGGGCTTGCCCTTCTTGACCTTCTTCTTCTCCGGCACGATGACTTCTCCCTCGACGACCGCGGCGCCGTCGAGAGGGCGTTTGGCGCCGAGTCGAGCTTCCCGGGACGCCTTGATCGCAGCGTTCTCCGAACGACGTTGCTTCTCGCGAACCTTGTCGGCGTACGCGTATTCCTCCCACTATCGTCGACGTCTCATCAGCTTCCACATCGTGCGAGCAAGAAAGAGGGAAGGGAACGCACGTCGACCGTGACCTCATCCCACTTGTCCTCCTTGCCCTTGATCTCGGGCATCTTGGGTAGTTTGAGCAGTCCAAACGACTTGGCGAGCTTGACGAGGTCGAGGTCCTTGATGCGGAAGATGTAGGACGCCTCGTGCTTCGAGTACGCCCTCGCGAACGAGACGAACGCCTTCGTTCCCTGTGCTCATCGCATCAGCTCCGCTCCTCTCTCCTCCCGGACGCCTGACTCACTCGCTCATGCAGGTCCCGATCAGTGAGCACCGTCGTGCGGAACTCGGCCGCCAACTTGTTCGCCTCGTCGGCGTCCGACAACGTTCCCGAGTACTCGAACTTGCGCAACGGGACCTTGCGGACCTTCAAGAACTCTGCGCACCCTACATCAGCTCCCGCCCGTCCCTCAGCCCAGAACGGAGAACTCACCAACATACTCCTCCTCGCGCCCCTTGTTCAACAAAACGATCGCCTTTCCCTCCCTACCCGCCCTCGCGGTCCTCCCGCACCGATGGCTAAAGACCTTTGGATCCTGCGGAGGGTCGATCTGGAGGACGACGTCGACGTCGGGGAGGTCGAGTCCGCGCGCAGCGACGTCTGTGCAGAGGAGGACTCCTGGGGTGGTGGCGGGGAGTGCGACAAAGGCGGCAAAGGTGGAGGAGCGACGGATGGGGGACATTTGGCCGTGGAGGGAGTGGACGGAGAAGAGGGAGATGGAGGGGTGGACGGAGAGGAGCTGCGCGCGAAGGGGGTTAGGAAGGAGGAGGAATGGGAGGGAGAAAATGGACCTTGTAGAAGTAGTCGACGCAGGCGCAGGTTGCAAAGTAGAGGATGAACTTGCGCGCTCCGTCCTTCTCGTGCTCTTGCTGCAAGATCTGAATCATCTTGACAAACTTCTCGTCGGCCTCGCAGACCACAAAGCCGTTTTGTAGACTGCTCAGAGAGCATCAGTCTCCTTGCGAACCCCGCGCTCGCCAAATCAAACGCACCTCGCAGGAGTCCGGCGATCACCTCCCTCCGTCTCCTTTCCCTTGCTCTGGCTCTTGGCCTCGACCTTGACAACGACACGAACGGGGTTTCGAAGACCGACACGAACGAGCTGACCCAGCGCGTCGGTCATCGTTGCGGAAAAGAGACCTGTTCGGCGCTGTTTGGGGAGGTGCGAGAGGAGTCGGGTGAGGGTGGGAGTGAATCCAAGGTCGAGGAGGCTGCGAGCGAGTACGAATAAGCTCCCTTGTCTCCTCCAACCCGAGCAAGAAGGGGGACGTACCGGTCTGCCTCGTCCATCACGAGCACCTCAAGCTCCTTTGTGCTTCCCACTCCCACCGCGTTCTCCGACTTGCGGTTCTTGGGTCCCACACTGCTGCTTCCCAACAAAAACTCCTCCAGTCGTCCAGGGGTACCGACGAGGATGTCGGCTCCAGTCTCGTAGAAGGAAGCGATGTCGCTCGAGAGGGAGTTGCCGCCGATGAGGAGAAGAGGAGGAGGAAGGATGGGGGAGGTCGAGGTGGAGGGCTGGGAGGCGATAAAGTGGGCAAAGACAGAGTGGATCTGCGTAGCCAGTTCGCTGCCCTCGTCGCGTGAGCCCGAGTCCCTAAGCAGCTCCTCGAGAATAGCTCACCGAGTTGGCGAGACGATGATGGCTCCAATCTCGCGCTTGCCCAGCACCTTCTCCCGGCGTAGGATCTTCTCCAGCACAGGTATCACAAAGGCGAGCGTCTTGCCTGATCCAGTGACTGCCTGCAGGGAATGGCCGCAAAAAATGAGCTCCCTCCTTTCTCAAGAGCTCGCGCGAACGCACCTCGACTACAACGTCCTTGTGCTGCATGAAGAGGGGAATAGTGCTAGCCTGGACTGGAGTCATCTGCTCGAATCCCATGTCGCGTACGACGTCGGCGCTGGAGGATCAAGAAAAGGGTTAACTCTCGGACAAGGCTGCTTCGAACGGAGAGAGCCTGCTTACACCCAGGGAGACAAGGCCGGGTTGAGCCTTGACCAAGGTCCAGCATAGGAAGGAGCTTGAGTTAATCGGTCCAGCGACATCCCTGTCGTTCTGTGCTGTGCTGAGGGGAGAAGGAGCAGCCCGAAACTGCACAGTCCGAAAAATATATTAATAGTACAGTCTAGGGGGACTTGGGCCAGTACGGCGCCCTCGACCTAGAAAATATTAAAACGAGGCTCAATTTGGAGATTTGGCAGAGCGTAGCGAGTTCCCTCCCTTGTACCCTCCTCCCTCCACCTTGTTACGGAAAAGTCGTACCCAACAACAACAACAACACCCCAGCAACCCCCAACTCAACCACCCTTCTATCAATCAGTGAGTACACTCTCTTGCGACGTGCCTGCCCTGCCCTACGCGCCCGTCGTGGTCCGAGAAGGGCACGCCACCTGGGCCGACTCCGAATCCGGTCAAGCGTCGCCTCGCGTTCGCGTGAACTTGCGCGCGTTCTCCTTCCTCACCCCCACACTCTCTACACCTGGTCGAGCACCAGCTGGCGTCGTGGGAGTGCGGGCAGCCTGGATGAGTCACGCTCGGGGCCGTTGGGAAGGGCGGGATCGTCGTCAGGAAGGGTCGGATCTCAGGGACTCGAGCTGACCTCTCCCTCTCCCTCTCGCAGTGTCTGGACGCGGAAAGGGAGGAAAGGGACTCGGAAAGGGAGGAGCCAAGCGCCACAGGAAGATTGTGAGTCATCCTCGTCGTCGTCCAGAACCGCCCCCCTAACCCCGATTCTTCTCCCCCTCGCAGCTTCGTGACAACATCCAGGGAATCACCAAGCCCGCTATCCGCCGTCTCGCTCGTCGTGGAGGAGTTAAGCGTATCTCTGGTCTCATTTACGAGGAGACTCGCGGTGTCCTCAAGATCTTCCTCGAGAGTGAGTCGGGCTTCGCTTTCGGTGGGTTCTCCTGCGGAGGATGGGAGCTGATGGACCCTTCTCTCTGCGTGCAGACGTCATCCGTGATGCTGTCACCTACACCGAGCACGCCAAGAGGAAGACGGTCACCTCCCTCGATGTCGTCTACGCTCTTAAGCGCTCTGGAAAGACGCTCTACGGATTGTGCGTCCTGTTCCATGCTCCTACGATCAAAGCTGACGGTTGCTCCTTCTCCAGCGGTGCCTAAGCGATGGTCGGGAGGAGACGAGTGTACGATGGAGGAGTCCTTTTCGATTCGTTGTTTCTGAATGTCAATGCTTTTTTTGCTGTGATCCTTTGACTGTTTCTGAGAGAGATCGTGGACGTGGACGAGAGCGAGAGTGCCCACACGACGTCAGTTCCAAACGAGGAAGAACGGAGAGAGCAGTCGCACGAGGGCCGACCGATTCTTATCGACGCAGCTCTTCCCCTCTCCGCAACCTCCAACAGCGAAACGATGGCTACGCCTCCGATCGTAAGCTCTCCCAGTCTGCGCCTTGCATACTTAGCTAACCCCCAGCGCAGTCCGTAGCTCCACCGCGCCGCGTCTACTACGGCTCCCTCGTGCACTCTCTCTCCCTCGTCGAGCTCGAGTACGCCCAGAACGCCCTGCTCGGAGTCACAGCCGCTGGAGTGATTGCCTTCTTCGAGAAGGAAGTGGCGGAGGAGGAGATTGCCAGGAAGCTGCAGGAACGAGGGTGGGCTGGAGCCGAGGTGGTTAGACTGGCGAAGGGAGAGTTCTTGGTCCCCGGGTGAGCTGGTTAGGCGCACAGGAAGGCTGGCGGTGCTAACAATTGCTTGATAGGCTGGTTGATACCCACACTCACGGTCCTCAGGTGAGCCAGCTCCTGCTCGAACGCGCAGAGCAGCAGCTAATCGCGCATGTCAACAGTTCCCCAACCTCGGCTTTGGACAGCAGTACGAGCTGCTAGACTGGCTCACGTATGCTAGCAGTGTTACCTGGGTCTCTTGGGAGTTACTAACGACTCTCGACTGCTCGCAGGAACGTTACTTTCCCCACGGAGGCGAAAGTGCGTCTCGAGGAGCTCTGGGAGGCGTCCACGTGCTAATCCAGCTCTGTTCTTTGCAGTTTTCCGATCCTGCCTACGCACGAAGGACGTACGAGAGCGTCGTTCAGCGAGTTATTAACGCGGGAACGACGACGGTCTGCTACTACGGCACCATCCACCTCACGACCAAGATTCTCGCTGCAATCTGCCACCGGAAAGGACAGCGAGCGTTCGTTGGAAAGTGCAACATGGATCGCGAGAGTGCTCCTAACTACACGGAGAAGTCGGTTCGTCATCGAGCTGCCCCACCCCATCGCTCCGCCACTTACGCCACCTCCGTAGCCCTCTCAGAGCATCGCCGATACGAAGGAGTTCGTGAGCTTCGTGCGAACCCACTGCGTCTCTCCTACCCCCATCGCCTCCCCGGACGGGAACCTCGCCCTCTCCCCCGCCTCGCCTCCTCTCTCCCCTCTCGAGCTCCCCTCCTCCCCCATCCTGTCCGCCCCCTCCACTCCCAGCTCCTTCCGCAGCCGAACCAGCAGCCTCTCGAACGGGAACGCTGGCTGGATCGCCAAGAACATGTTCAGCAAGACGTCCCTCGTTCAACCGATCCTCACGCCTCGTTTCGCCATTTCGTGCTCGGACGCCCTCCTCGCTGGACTGGGGACGATGCTCGCCAAAGACCCCACGCTTCCGATTCAGACGCACCTGGCCGAGAACCCAAGTGAGATCGAATTTGCAAAGTGTACGTTCCATCTCGCCCAGGTCAACGTCGGGAGGAGGGGCTGACGCGTCGACGACAGCGCTCTTCCCTTCTGCGGAAACCTACACCGCCATCTACGACCAATTCAACCTCCTGCGTGGGAATACGATCCTCGCGCATTGCGTGCACCTCGAGGAGTCGGAGCTGCAGCTCATCAAGGAGCGAAATTCCGGAATCTCGCACTGCCCAACGTGCGCTCCCCTCCTCCTCCTTGCGATCACTACTCACGCCAACCCTTTCCAGCTCCAACTTCAACCTCCGAAGCGGGACCACGCCCGTCGGGGCCCTGCTCGACCGCGGGATCAAAGTCTCTCTCGGCACCGACATCTCTGGCGGTTTCGGTCACGGCATCCTCACAGCCCTGTACGTCTCCCTGCACGCCCTCCTCTTCCCACTAACTCCGCTCTCAAGTCGCCAAGCCTCGATCGCCTCGAAAGTCCTCGCCGTCCAATCGCGCGAAGCAGGCGACTCGCTCACCCCGCCTGCGACGCTCTCCACCGCCCCTGCTCCGAACGCAGCGGGGAAGCCAAGTTACCCCGTTGGGTATTTCGCCTCGAGGCATCTGAACCTCGAAGCGCTCTTCTACCTCGCCACGCTCGGAGGAGCAGAGGTGTGCAACCTCGAGGACCGGGTCGGGAATTTCGTCGTGGGGAAGGAGTTTGATGCGCTGTTGATTCGGACGGGGCAGGCGGAGGTGCGAGAGGAGGAGGAGGGGGAAGAGGAGGAGGAGGTTTATAGGGCTATGCCGGATCGGTTGGAGGTGGGGATGAACCCTGGACTGTTTGTGGAGGAGGAGGATTCGCTCGAGAAGTTGTTTGAGAAGGTGCGCCTGTTTTCGCGTCTTGGTGCGGGAGAAGGAGCTGATGGGTTGGGTGCGCACGCGTAGTTCTTGTTTGCGGGAGATGATCGCAATATCGCGAGCGTGTTGGTGCGAGGAAGGTGTATCGGTGGAGCGAGGCCTCTCCGATGAAGCGCGTAGAGCAGTCCGAGTTGAAGTAGCAAAGATACCAACCTGTAGTAGAACAGCCTTTGGAAGCACGTAAAAGCACCAAGCAGTTTGGGAGTCGATACTCGGAGCAGTCGCCACCTCGAACCTCATACAGCTCTTACACCAACCTCTATCGACCCCTCCCCAATTAATCCGAATCACTCCCACTACCCATCTCCCCGTCGTCCTCGCCATCACTAGCGATATCTGCGCCTCCCAAAGCAAACTCGGCCATCGCGATCGCGAGACTGCGAATAATCGCCTTGTCCGTCTCGTTGCCATCGGGGTTGAGGTACTCTGCCGGAATACAGTTGTGCTTGTCCTTGATCCTTCGTGCGCGCGTCAGTTCCTGTTCACCTTGAAGAAGGGAAGGAAGGGGAGGGACGAACCGAGGGTCAGCACCTGCTTCGAGCAGCATCTCGACGACTCCGTGCCGCGCCTCGTTGTGCTCAATCTTGACGGCGAGGTGGAGAGGTGTTGCGCCTTCTAACCGGTTCTGGAGATCCATGTCGGTGCCTGGGAGCTCGGGTGAGCTGGGGTGAGCTGAGGAGGGGGAGAGGACGGACCGTCGTGTTCTAGGAGGAGCTCGAGAGCAGTAGGAGAGGGAGTGGAGGCGCTGCGAGAAGGGTTAGCTACGTCTCGCTAGGTTTAGCAAGGCATGCGGAGCGTACGCGTAGTGGAGAGCTGTGAGGGGAGGAGAGGAGGGGGTCAGCTCGAGCGTGGTCCTGAGTTCTCCCTCGTGTCTCCCCAACGCCGTTCGTAATCCCACGCTAGTAATCTCTCGCCGTCCTATTCCTTCCCTTTTGAGCGCCCAACACAGCCCTCTGCCTCCTCCCAACTCCCATCACGCGCCTCCTCGGGCGGCAACTGAAACGCACCTGTTTGACCCAAGCCGTCCTGGAAGTTGACGTCGTATTCCTCTGGAGGGTTGTCGGTGAAGATGGAGCTCAGGAGTTCTCCTGCGTCCGTTTTTGCTGCAAAGAGGAGCTGCTCGTCTGGGAGAGGACGAGGGAGTGAGCTCGGAGAGATGGACGAGTACCGAGGCTCAAGCTCACTCGGTGAAGCCATTTTGGTCAAAGTGGAAAGCTCTAGTTAGGCTGAAGACTAATAGAGAGTTGCGAGTCTTGACTTGGGCGAAGCGTAGCTGGGAGAAGGGAGGGCGGGTTGTTGTTTAACGCCCCAAGTCTGTAAAGATAAATTAAATATTAAATAATACACCCTCTTGAGTGCGTTGTTGTTTTGAGTGTTCTCTCTCCCCTTCTGCCCTTCTCCCTTCTCCCCTTCTGACGAGGTTGACTTTGCCCAAACTGCCTCCACGTAGGAAACCTTATGGGGCAGTAGATTCTGCCCCTTCAACTTCAACTGCTCGAGTTTCAAGAACTTCAACCAACAAACCAATCTCTCCTCAATCCTCTCACGATCAGGACGACGGCGACGACGACGACGACGACGAGGACGTCAAACCCATCATCAACACTCGCCCCACCCGCGCTTCACGTTCCTCGGCACCTGCGGCTCCAGCTCCAGCGCGAACGACGCGCACTCGCGAATCCCTCGCGTCGACCGCGTCCAAGGGCAAGGCCGCCGCCGCGCCCAAGGCGAAAGCAGCCCCTGCAGCGCGAGGAGGGAGGAAGACGCGCGGGACAGAGGCTTCATCGGTCGCGGAGGAGGAGGAAAGTGACGCGGAGGAGAGTGAGGAGGAGGAGGTCGTGAAGAAGCCTGCGCGCAGGGGAGCGAAGAAGGCGGTCGTTCCTCCTTCGCCGGCTGAGGTGACAGAGGAGGAGGAGGAGGAGGAGGAGGAGGAGAGCGAGGAGGACGTCAAGCCAGTCGTCGCGCGCAAGGGCCGGGCTGCAGCTGGGAAGAAGGTCGTCCAGCCGCCTTCGCCGGAGCCAGTCGACGAGGAGGACGACGAGGAGGACGAGGAGGAGGACGAGGAGGATGAAGAGGAGGAGGAAGCCAGTGAGGAGGAGGCCAGCGAGGACGAGGAGGAGGCACCCAAGGTGAAGCGCGGCAACAACAACACCTCTCGCACTCCCACCAAGCCCAAGGCCTCCAAGCGCGTTATCGAATCCCCCTCTCACTCTCCCTCCGACGAAGACCTCCCCGCCCCTGCCGCCGTCGCCGAACCCTCCACCCCCGCCGACTCCGATTCCGACTCTGAAGTTGCCGCCGACCTCCTCCCTCCCGCAACCCCTCGAGCTGGCGTCGCTCCCAAACCCGAACCGACTACTCCTACGCTCGACGCATCTCAAGAAGCAGCCCAACTCCCCTCTCCAGCTCCCTCCCCACCTCGCGCACCTCCGATCAACCTCGCGCCGACGGCGCATGACCTTGCTTCGGCTGCGAGGATGGCGGCTCTGAACCATGCCGCGCAGGAGAAGGAGCGCGAGAAGGAGAGGGAGGGAAAGCCGCGATTGGTCATTCACCAGATGGTGCTCGAGGACTTCAAGAGCTACCGCGGACGAGGAGTCATTGGACCTTTCCACAAGGTGCGTCGACTTTCGCCACTCTTTCTCTCTTCTCGCGCGCGTACTGACGACTGCACGCAGTCGTTCTCCTCCATCGTCGGCCCCAACGGTTCCGGCAAGTCCAACACGATCGACGCCCTCCTCTTCGTCTTTGGCTACCGCGCGACCAAGATGCGACAAGGGAAGCTCAGCGAGCTGATCCACAACTCTGGCTCCTCTGCTCCCGCTGAAGGAGAGGAGGTCGAGCCGGCTGCGGAGGTCGAAGGAGCCGAGTACGGCGAGGAGAGCGACGAGGAGGCTTGGGACGCGAAGAAGAAGGGCAAGGGGAAGGGCAAGAAGGGGAAGAAGGCTCCGGCGGTGGACGAGAGTCACTTGATTCAGTCGTGTACGGTCGAGGTCTGGTTCCGCGAGATTATCGACTTGGTGCGTCCTTGTTCTTTTTTGCGCGCGAGGGACGGAGCTGATGAGCGCGTTCGTTCGATAGCCTGGTCGCGACGATTTTACTGTCGTCCCGGATTCGCAGCTCGTCGTCGCTCGTACGGCCTACAGGAACAACTCGAGTCGCTACACGTGCGTTCTTCCCCCCTCTCCCTTCGCGAGCTGCTCCTCACCCTCACCTCGTGATGCAGGATCAACGGCCGTACCTCGAGCTTCACCGAGGTCACAACGCTTCTCAAGACTCGCGGAATCGACCTCGACCACAAGCGGTTCCTCATCCTTCAAGTACGTCGCGCCTTTGGAAACGTCCCTGAGCCCTCGCTGACCTCCGCCCAGGGAGAAGTCGAATCGATCGCGCAGATGAAGCCCAAGGGTGCGACCGAGCACGACGAGGGACTACTCGAGTACCTCGAGGACATCATCGGGACTTCCAAGTGCGCCTTCCTTTCCTTTCGTCGTGCGAGTGAGCACTGACGATCGCGAGGAAGGTACAAGGTCGAGATCGAGAAGGCCATCGTCGAAGTCGAGCGCCTGAACGACGCGCGTGGAGTCCAGATGAACCGCGTCAAGCTCGTCGAACGCGAGAAGAGTGCTTTGGAGGTGCGTTTCTTCTCGCGCGTTGTGGCGGGCAGAGCTGATGAGGATCGAGAGAGCAGGGACGGAAGAAGGAGGCGGACGCGTTCCTCAAGGACCAGAATGAGCTCGTGCATAACCAGTCGGCGCTGTTCCAGGTCAACATTCATCAGGCGTCGCAGAACAGCCAGGTGTACGAGGAGGCCGTCGTGCGTTCTTCTCTTTCTTCGCGGTTTTGGAGAGGAGGATGGCTGATGATGCGTTGCTGGTAGAACGAGGCGAATGTCGAGCTAGAGGAGGAGGTCGCTGCGCAGGCGGGAAGTCGCAAGGAGGTCGATGATCTTCAAGTCGAGTTCGACAAGCTCGTCGCGGATACCAAGGTGCGTTCGCTCCGTCGAACTCTCCCCCGCTGTGTGCTGATCCACGGGGAACAGGACGCCGAGAAGGAGACGAACGAGCTCTCAAAGCAGCTCGCCGTGTTCGACAAGACGGACGTGCAGCTGCAAGAGAAGAAGAAGTCGATCCTCACCAAGTCGAAGAAGCTCAAGAAGTCGCTCACGGACGACAAGCACGCGTGCTCCGAGGCGCAGACCTGGGTCAAGAACCACGAGGAGGCGATCGACAAGGTTCGGGGCGAGCTGGACAAGATGGAGGGGACGCTCGAGAAGGAGGAGGCAGAGTTGGAGAAGGTTCGTGATGGGCTCAAGGGTGCGTTTCTCTTTCGCTTTCTGAGTCTTGCTGGGCGAGGAGCTAACGTGCTTTGGACGCAGGCAAGACCGAGGTCTTCTCGACTCAAATCGAGGAGTTCCAAGCCGACCTCCAGCCGTGGGCGGCCAAGATCGCGGAGAAGCAAGCCAGCATCGACCTCGCCACTCACGAGCGTGACCTCCTCACCGAGAAGACCGACTCCATCAAGGCTGCGATCGCTGAGGCCGAGGCGACGCTCGAGAAGCTTGCGGGCGACGACGAGGCCAAGGTGCGTCCTGCGATGGTGGTCCCGGACGTCTGGAGCTAATCTCGCTACTCGTTGCAGCACGAACGACTCAAGACCCTTTTGGTGGAGAAGAAGGACGTCGAAGGCCAAGTCGCGTCGCTTCAGGCCAAGCTCAGCGTTCGTTCGTTCTGCGTTGCTTTTCCGACCCCTCGTCTGATCTTCATCAATCCCGCGCAGAGCATGCAGGCGGAAGATGCAAAGCTTCGAACCAAGGCGACCGCAGCGAGGCAGAAGTCGGACGAAGCAAAGGCTTCGCATTCGGCGAGTCGATCTCAGGGCAACGTCCTCTCGAGCTTGACAAAGCTCAAGGAGCAAGGTCGCCTCGCTGGCTTCCACGTACGTTCTTCCCTTTCCAGTGTGCGTGCTCCTTGCTGACGCGACTTGGGCGCACAGGGACGTCTCGGAAACCTGGGTCGAATCGACGACAAGTACGACGTCGCCATCTCGACTGCCTGCGGAGGACTCGACAACCTCGTCACCGACACGATCTCTGTCGGTCAGGCCTGCATCGAGCACCTTCGCAAGAACGACCTCGGCCGCGCCAACGTCATGTGCTTGGACCGAATCGCCGCTCGCGACATGAGTCGCGTCCAAACTCCCGAGAACGCTCCTCGCCTTTTCGACCTCATCACCGTCAAAGACGCCAAGTTCGCCCCGGCGTTCTTCCAGCTCCTCACCAACACGCTCGTCGCGACCGACCTCGACCAGGGCAAGCGTCTCGCGTTCGGCGCCGGCAACAAGCGCTGGAGGGTCGTCACGCTCGACGGTCAGCTCATCGACGTCTCGGGGACCATGTCGGGAGGAGGAGGACGACCGGCGAAGGGCAAGATGAGCTCCAAGATCACGGCGGACGAGGTCTCGCCCGAGTTGGTCGCCAAGTGCGAGCAGGAGCAGCAGGTTGCGGTCGAGGCGCTACGGGTCTTTGCCGATGGGAGGCAGAAGGTCGATCGGGACCTTACGCAGCTCAGCAAGCGGTTGCCCGAGATCGACCTTGCCATCTCCAAGGCCGAGATGGACCTCACAACTGGGGAGAAGCGGAGGGAGGAGGCGGAGAAGCGTCTCGCTGAGCTCAGGTGGGTCCCTTCTCTTGCTTCGACCGCACCCCAACTGACGCGTCTCCAACCTCGCAGCGCACAGAAGAAGCCCGACGCCGGCGACGCCAAGAAGATCGCGCAGTTCGAGAAGGAGGTCGCCTCGCTCTCAAAGGAGCTCGCTCAGCTTCAGAAGCAGTCGTCCGCCATCGAGGACAAGATCAAGGCTCTCCAGGAGAAGATCCTCGAAGTCGGCGGCGTCAAGCTCCGCAGTCAGCAGACCAAGGTGCATGACCTCAAGGCTCAGATCGACCACGCCAGCGACCGCCTCACCAAGTCGGAAGTCGGGCGCGCCAAGTCGGAAAAGGACGCCGCGAAACTCACCAAGTCGATCGAGTCGAACGAGGTCGCCTTCAAGCTCGCCGAAGGCGAACTCGAGCAGCTGTCTGAGCAGATCAAGAACGGCGCCGAGGCTTCCGACACGGTGCGCAAGGCGGTCGAGCAGGCGCAAGACATCCTCTCGGGCAAGCGGGACGACCTCGCCGAGATGAAGAAGGACCTGGACGAGAAGGTCGCCATCATCACCCAGTTCCGCAAGCGCGAGGTACGGCCCTGCTTGCTCTGTCCCCCTTCGACAATGCTGATCCTGGCTCCTTCTTTCGCAGCTCGAGCTCAAGCAGCATCTCGGCGCCCAGCAGAAGCTCCTCGACGAATCCAAGCATGCCGTCACGTACTGGAGCGACAAGCTCGGCGAGCTGCAGCTGAACGAGATTGACGAGTGCGTCGGTTTGCTTTCGATCCAGAGGCGTTAGCTGATTGTTTGCCGCGCAGGGACGACGACGACGATGAGGAGGAGGCGGACGAGCAGAAGACGCCCAAGCTGGACAACGTGCTTCGCCAATGGACCGCCGAGGAGATCCCCGAGCTGGACGTCAAGGTTCTCAAGGCAAAGATCTCGGCTCTCGAAGGTGCGTTCCCGCTCGTCTTCTCGCACTGTAATCGACACTCATGAGCGCGCGCAGAGCGAATTTCGCGATCCAACCTCGACCTCTCTGTCCTCAAAGAGTACGCCCGACGCGAGAAGGAGTTCATGCAGCGAGCGGCCGATCTCGACGCCGTTACGAAGGAGCGGGACGGCGCGAAGAAGCTCTCGGACGACTTGCGGAACCAGCGCCTCAAGGAGTTTATGGAGGGCTTTGGCATCATCTCGATGAAGCTCAAGGAGATGTACCAAGTCCGCTGCGTTCCTTCCTCGCCCCTCGACCCTGCTAACGTCGCAATGCGCGCAGATGATCACGCTCGGAGGGAACGCAGAGCTCGAACTCGTGGACTCGCTGGATCCGTTCTCGGAAGGCATCATCTTCAGCGTCATGCCGCCGAAGAAGAGCTGGAAGAACATCTCGAACCTCTCCGGCGGTGAGAAGACCCTCAGCTCGCTCGCACTCGTTTTCGCTCTGCACGTCTTCAAGGTGAGTAGTTGGTCGTTCTCGGAGGAGGTCCTCCTTGCTGATCAGCTCTCCCCTACAGCCCACGCCTCTCTACTTTATGGACGAGATTGACGCTGCGCTCGACTTCCGGAACGTCTCCATCGTCGCCAACTACATCAAGGACCGCACCAAGAACGCCCAGTTTATCATTATCAGTCTCCGAAACGTGCGTACTTCTCGTACATCTCTCTGGCGTGCTCCATCGCTAACCTTTCCTCTCCACAGAACATGTAGGCGGATCTCGAGCACGCTTCTCGTCTCTGGAGGCGTCGCTGACCTTTGCATTTCCAGGTTCGAGCTCTCATCCCGACTAATCGGCATCTACAAGGTTCAGAATCAGACTCGGTCGGTGGCTATTGGTACGTCGTTGAGCTCTCTGCCTTCGAGGTGGCCCGCTGACCCCTTCCCCTCGCAGACAACCGCGATCTCGCCCTCGTCGGGGCTGCTGCCTGACCACCGCCTCCTCCCCTTGTACACTCCCCTTCGCCTTTGTCTCGTGGCCAGTTTGCAGTCCGGAATATCACAGCATGAACACTACCAAGTGCGAGAGAAGAATCCTGGGAAGCTGGCCTGCTCAGGCGCGCCTTGCTCGACGTGTGAGGCGTCCGAGTTTGCCCTCCTCCCCTCCGCCTCCCACTCCTCCGCTTCGACTCTGGTGCCGTAGCGGGCGGCTCTCCGCACCCTGCAGCCCGCCCTCCTCCTTGTGGCCTCGCATCTGAGCCGCGCGGCGCAAGGTACAGGGACTCTTGGTCGAGATCGCCGTCGACCGCCAGCAACGGTACTCTCGATGTACGTCAACACTTTCGATGAATTTCCTCTCCCCCAGCGATCGCGCAAGTCCTTCCCGTGCGCTGTGCCTGTATTGACGGCTTTAGCGACACTCGGGGATCGTGTGGCTCAGCGGTGGGCGACCAGGGCGACCAGGGACGAAGCTGAGCAGCCAATTTTGAGCTCGAGCGCCACCACCCCGCCTGCTTCCGCTCCTGCTTGCTTCAACTAGTGCCTTGGGCGGGTGTGGGTACTGCTTAGACTGGGATTACTCAGAGGGACGACGGGGGAGGAGAGCCCATCCGCGGATCGAAGCTCGAAGTTAGAGCCAAATCGCCACTCGAACCACCTTCTCTCCCTTGCCTCTGACGTTTCATCTTAATTCCCCCCCTTCCCCAACGTTCTATGGCACGCCGCTCTCGGGGCCCCAGACTCCCCGGAGGTCACTAGATCTTTCTCGGGTACCAACAACGCCCCTTCCAGCGCGCGACAGTCTCGTCATTCTGCGTTCCTCTGGTGGTCCAATGAACGGCTTCACGGCTGTCATTCTCCCCGTCGCCAGCGTTAGAAATACTCCTCGTTCGTTCCTTCCATCTCTTCCTCCTCAACCACACCCTCCCTCACTTCGAGATGAAGACTGCCTCCGCCGCACTCTTCCTATCCCTGGCTTCGGCCGCCGTTGCCTACCCCGACATGGGCAAGTTCTTGGCTGAACGCGACGCTGCTGGTGGCCTCGACCCCCGCGCTGCCGTTCCTTTCCCCAAGGCAAGTCCTCCCGCCTCTCGTCTCCTCCGTCCTCGCTTTCTAACCCGCATCTCTCCCGCACAGATTGGTGGAATCCCTCGCATCCCTGGAAGCGTTCCTTTTGACCCCGTCGCCCAGCTCGTCAGCGTCTCCGGCGACCACGCCTGGATCGCGCCCAAGTCGACTGACCAGCGAGGCCCCTGTGCTGGACTCAACGCCGCAGCGTACGTGTCTTCCGTCCTTTCTCTTCGCATTCCTTGCTCACTCTTTCCCCTTGCCTTTAGGAACCACGGCTACCTTCCTCGCGACGGAGTCGCCACCTACGAGGCCGTCCAGACTGGTTTGTTCAAGGCGTTCGGTCTTGATCAAAGTGCGTCTTCCTTCTTTCCAGCCCTCATGAGCATGTGCTAACCTTGCGTGTGTCTTCAGCCGCGACGCAGGTCCTCCAGCAGACGACCGCGTTTTTTGTTGGCGACCCCATCACCCAGAAGTGGAGTATCGGAGGCTTCAGCCCCAAGACTGCCGCTCTTGGAGGTCTTCTTTCGTTCCTCGGACAAGAGTCCGGTATTGGGTACGTCCTCTGCTTCTTCGGACTTCGCTGGCGAGCACTGCTGACGGCACCTCGCAGACAATACGGTCACCTCAAGAGCGAGGGAGACGCCTCCATCACTCGGGGCGACTTCACCGGCGTAGACGGCATGCGAGAAAATTCAGACTCGTACCCCAAGTTTTTCGCCGAGCTTTTGGCGGTCGGCGCGAAGAACAGCAACGGAAACGTGAGTCCTCGGCAGCGATTCCTCGTGTCGCTCTCAAAGCTGATCCCTTGCTCGCCAGATCACCATGGCCGACCTCGCTGAGCACCAGAACAACCGCAAGCTCTACTCCATCGCGTACGTTCTCCTCCTTGATCGTTCGCGGTGAAACGGGTCTGACGCCTTGAGCAGAACCAACCCGAACTACTTCTCCCCCGCATTCGCTGGTGTCGCCTTCACGCCTGCTGCGCACCACTTCGTCTACGCCCTCATGGCCAACAACAGCGCCGAGTTCCCCGAGGGTCTGCTTACCCCCTCGACCTTGATGTCGTTCTTCAGGTGCGTCTTTTTTCCGATTTTTCCTGGTTTTCTTCCTGTGCAAGTTTGCTGACGTCGACTACAGCTACAAGTACGCCGCCGATGGAAAGACCCTCGTCTGGAAGCGCGGACACGAGCGCATTCCCGAGAACTTTTACAAGGTGAGCCGTTTTTGCCTCTCGATTCTCTTGGGACTTGAGTACACAGTGGCTAACTTCTGAGATGGGATCTAGCGTTCTCCTCTCAACCCCTGGACTATGCCTGATATCCTTTTGGGTGTCGCTCAGCAATGCCTTGCTTACCGTACGTCCTCCTTTCGCCCCTACCTTATCCCGAGGTCCCCTGCCCTCGTCTTCGTCCCCCTCGTCCCACTCGGCCTCTCTTCCTCGTTTGAATCACCAAAGCTGACGCCTTCCTCCCAGCCAACACCTGCGCCATCGGAGGCAACACCGGAACCGTCAACTCGTTCGCTGGTATCCGCGTCGGCGACCTTTCTGGCGGAGCTTTCAACGTACGTTCCACTCCGCTTCTCCTCTCTTCGTCTGCGTGCATTTGCTACGTTCCTTTGCTGACATGCGAACTTCGCACAGGCCGGAGTCTACACCGACCCCGCTCAACTCGGCTGCTTCCTCTCCCAGGTGCGCCATCGCTCCACCGTTGCTCAGGTTGACTGTGCCTGATCCCCTTCTGCAGAACATTCAAGCCGAGGCTCCTTCTTTCCTTTCAAACGTTTTCCAAGGTCCCCTACTCCAAACCGCCCTCGCCCTCATCACTTCCCGTCTTGTGCCAACTCTGGCCAAGGGCTTTGGCGCCTGCAACGGCATCAACGTCAACGGAGGCAACGGTGCTAAGGGAGTGTCGCTCAAGGAGTTTACTTCCCAGTACCCTGGTACGTTCCTTCTCTGGCAGCGTCTTGGATCGCAAACTGACTTGGGTTCGCTCTTCGCAGGCTACAAGTTCTTCTCCTCGGGCCCTCGCGCTCTCTCCCCTGCCCCCTAGTCGCATCGCACTCCCCTTCCCGTCCTCCTTCTGAAGCCCACCTCCCCACTTGTACTACTATATCCACGCACTTGTCCTTCGCACCTGCAAATGCAGCTCATCGATGGCTCCATCATGGGGTCCTCCGAAGGTGCTGGGAGACGTTTTCGAGGCGATTTTGGGAGCGGTTTTCAGTGCGTTGCCTTTCTGCGAAGCTCATCCGCCCTCGAGCTGACCTGTTTGGCTGCATTCGATGCTGTATTCGAGCTTGCGCCGGTCTCTGAGGTCCGTGATCGAGCTTACGCGGAGGTTCTTCCT
Source organism: Glaciozyma martinii (assembly GCA_025758715.1). Taxonomy (NCBI): domain Eukaryota; kingdom Fungi; phylum Basidiomycota; class Microbotryomycetes; order Kriegeriales; family Camptobasidiaceae; genus Glaciozyma; species Glaciozyma martinii. Next base: position 9,579 of record JANGFH010000473.1, on the reverse strand, counting down.
CTTCTCCTAACCCTAAGTCGCAGTGGGAGAGAATGTCGAGGAGAATTTCCGTGGGCTGGAGGTGTGGTGAGCTAGAGTCTGCGGGGAGGAGGAGGAGGAGGAGGAGGAGGAGGAGGAGGTGACCTACGAGACGCGCGAGAGGTCTTGAGAGAGGGGCGGCTACGGATTCGAGATGCGGCTCCGTGGTCTCTTTCTTGGTCGTCTTTGGAAACAGAGGCATAGCTAGAGGCAAGGACAGGAGGAAGAACCACGGTGCAGCCGGCGCAGGACGCGACTCCGGCGAGAGAGACCTCGAGCTTCTCCTTCTTCCCCTCCCTCGTCCGGCGTGCGCTCTCCCTCCACCCCCTCTGTTCAGCTCGGCTGTACTAACTCCTTTTTCGGAAAGGTGGCTTCCTTTATCCGAGTAGCCAAAGGAAACATGCGTCCGACGTTACCACCACCTCTGCCGCCCCTCCCCGTTCCTCCTCCTGGAGCGGCGGCCAAGCGTGCAGCCGCTGCGCCTCCAACGCCGAACCGCAGGAGTGGACGCCAGTACCAGCAGCAGCAGGATATCAGCCACGTACGCTCTCCCCGAGTCCCCGTCGAACGCGCGCCACTGACTGGCCGGGCAGCTTCTCGGGTTCACCTTGCCTTCTCGCGCTCCTCCCCCTCCTTCTGGCCCTCGACGCTCGGCTAAACGCAGCCCTGGGCATGGCGTGTTCGACAAACAGCGCTACGTTCACCAGTTCCGCTTCGTCGTCAAGCCTGACAAAGGTGGGGGAGAAGAGCCGAGCTTGTTGTTCCAGAGATCTCGGAGCTGACGCGCTGCACAGGGTACACTCAGCACTTTGCTGATCCGGACGTACACTTTTGCTGGGAAGACATCCTCCAAGTCATCGTCTCGACCACCTCGTCCCTCTCCTCCGCGTCGACTTCGACGATCGACCAGCCCGTCCAGCGAGATGACCATCGCGGGGCGATTCCGACGTGCCCGATCTGCCTGTCGGAGCCTACGGCGGCGAGGATGGTAAGCGCGCGTTCCTAGAGTTGCTCGAGGGACGGGAACTAACGCGTTGGGTGTGTAGACCAAGTGCGGGCACGTTTACTGCTACGCCTGCTTGTGAGCTTGAACGTGCGCCTTCCTCTGGGGCCGGAGCTGACGACCTCGCTCAGGCTGCACTACCTCGCACTGGCCGACGGGACCAAGTGGCGCAAGTGCCCAGTCTGCTGGGAGTGAGTCCTCCTCCCACGCCAACCCCGTTCTCGCTGACCTTCTCGCAGCGCCATCTACGCCAAGGACCTCAAAGCCGTCAAGTGGCACGATCCCGCCGCCGCCTCCTCCCTCATCCAAGTCTCCCCCTCCTCCCTTCCTATCGCCCCCGAAGAGCCTCACGACCCCTTCGACACGACTCTCCCCACCGAACCTCTCAAGATGCGCCTCGTCCGCCGGCCCCAACTCACGACGCTCGCCCTCCCGCGCTCGAGCACCTGGCCCTCTGAAGCCGTCCCCCCTCTCCGAGCGCCCTGGGAGTTCACGCCCGACGTCATCAACTACGCCAAATTCATGCTCGGGAGTCCAGAGTACCTCCGCGACGCGCTCGAGTCGGACCTTCGCGAGTTGGAGCGGGAAATTGTCGAACTGAGGTCGTGGGGGAGAGCAGGAGGGAGCGACGAGGAGCTCGGGATCGTCTTTGTGCGCGCTGCGATGGGCAAAGTGCGGGAGCAGGTGGAGATGGTCGGAGGACTGAGGACGCCTGCAGTGGTAGGCGCGAGGAGGCAAGCGCTGAGGGAGCTACAGGAGGTGCAGGAGGTGGCGGGGAGGGACGCGCTCGTGGTGGAGCTGCCGGTCGTGTCCGAGACGAGCTCGAGTGAGGTCGAGGAGGAGGTGCCGGCCGAGTTCCTCGCTTCGAGGGGAGGGGCAGCTCTCTCCTCCTCCGCCGCGCCGTTCACGCCTGGAACGTCGACGAAGGCTCGACCCCAGCGACGCAACGTCAACCCTCCGCCTCCGGACGCCGATACGGCGTACCTCTTCTACCAAGCCGCGTCGGGCCAGAACATCTTCCTTCAACCGCTCGACATCCGGATCCTCAAGTCGCATTTCGGGACGTACGACGCGCTGCCGGACACGATCGAGGTTCTCGTCGAAGGGAGCGACGAAGGGAGCATGAACGAGGAGCTTCGACGGCGATGTCGCTGGCTCTCTCACCTCCCTACGGCATGCGACGTCGTCTTCATCGAGGCGGACCTCAGTCGGGTCGTCTCCAAGGCGTCGTTGGAGCCTTTTGCGGTGGCGCTGAAGCAGAGGCGGAACAAGCGGCGGGACAAGGCGAGGAGGGAGGACAAGGCCAAGGCGAAGAGCGAGCAGAAGGAGGCCGATGCTCGACCACTCTATACGACTGCGACCTACTCCCCATCCTCGTACGACATTCCCCTCCCTTCGACCTTCTCCTCGTCCTCTTTCGACGAACCTCACGCCTTCCCTCCGCCGACCAGTCGACCCCCCGACGTCCAGCCCGAACACCTCACCTGGAACGGAAGCGAAGCAACTCGCACCGTCTGGGGCACCCGCTCCTTTGCGACAGCTCTGCATTCCTCGTCGCGGACGTTGGACTCGCCCGACGACCCGGACTTCGATGAGCGGTGGCTGGATTTCGAGGATCATTTGGGTGGAGGCGGGAGGGGAGGAGGAGGGAGAGGGGGTGGTGGGAGTGCTGGAGGGTCGAATGCGGGTGGGGGGAGGGCGGCGGAGCAGGTTCCCAAGGGGAAGAAGAAGAAGAAGGGGGTTACGTTGAACCTCACGGCTGGAGCGGGAGGGAGGGGAGCTTGACGAGGGCTGAGGGCTGAGCCTCGCTGTAGTGTTTCTTCCCATGTTTGTCTCCCCCCCATCCCCGCAATCATAGCATCTTAGTCGGACGCTGGGGATCGAGAGAGACGACTGAAAGCGCGTCGGGCGTCGTAGAGTTCGGAGTTCAACGAGAGGAGCTCGCCTGGCTCTCTTCCTCCTCCCTTTCCGCTCTTCCTTTTGGACGTTCGAGTAGCTCAAGATGGCGAAGAAGGACGCCAGAAAGCAGCCCAAGGCTGCCTCGCCCTCAGCCCAAGTCAAGACCTCCCCCTCGCGGCATGCTCCTCCCTCGGGCGCAGCAACCACTCTCCAACCCGTCACCCTGTGGCTCCGGCGCCTTCTCCGCGTAGGAGCTCTTGTCGGTGCAGGCCTCTACGCCTATCCGTACTTGTTCCCTTCGCCGAGCAAGACGCCGTCCTTGGCGGGTCCGCTGGTCATCAACTCGCAGCCGATTACGCTGGATGTCGAGCGGCGAGGAGCAGTGCTGGATGCTTTCAAGGTGCGCGGAGCTTGGTCGGAGAGCTGGAGGTGCCTGTGAGCTCGATGGGAGGAGGAGGGAGCTGACGCCGTTTCGGCGCAGCACTCGTACCACGCGTATGAGAGAGACGCGTTTGGGTTCGATGACTACCACCCCATCAGCCATACGGGAAGCGATATGAGTCCAAAGGGGGGAGTGGGGTAGTGCGTGCCAGTCCCTGGGTCGAGCTGCCGGAGCTGATTGCGTCTTTGCAGTTTCATCGTGGACTCGCTCGACTCTCTGCTGGTCTTGGGGCTTACGGTCGAGTTTGAACGTGCAAGGGAGTGGGTCAAAGACCTCAGCTTTGACATCGACGACAAGTTTCACAACTTCGAGGTGAGCGAGCGTCTTGTGCGGGGTACGAACCGTCTGACGAGGTCCGCAGATCACGATTCGCGTCCTTGGAGGTCTCCTTTCTGCGTACCATCTCTCTGGGAACGATGCAATGTTCCTGAAAAAGGCGGTAGACCTTGCGGATCGTTTGATGCCCGTGTTTGACTCGGTGCGTACTTCTCGCTCTCCCTCCGCAAGCCGCGCTGACCTAGCTCGCTGTTTCCCAGCCCTCTGGAATCCCATACAGCTTCATCAACCTACACTCGCGCAAGGCCATTCCCGACGTCGACAACCGAGGTCTGGCGTCAGTCGCAGAAGCAGGAACGCTCCAGCTTGAGCTCAAGTACCTCTCTGAGCTCACTGGGAATCCGATCTACTGGGAGAAAGCGGAAAAGGTTCGTTCTACCTTTACTCCCTGCTCGAACGTGGTCCCAACGAGCAACCGCAGGTGATGGAGATCATTCGCGCGCAGGAGAAGAAGAACGGCCTTGTCCCCATCTTCATCTCGTGCGTCCCCTCCACCCTTCTTCTCCTTCCGTCTCCTAACCTCGTGCGCTCCCAGTCCCGAAACTGGAAAGTTTCTGCTTAGCGAGATCCGTCTCGGCAGTCGCGGGGACTCGTACTATGAGTATTTACCAAAGCTGTGGATCGCGTCGAACTACACGCAAGAACAGTACAAGCAAATGCACGACGAGGCGATGACGGGCGTCAAGGATCATCTCGTCAAGTACAGTCCGACCAAGAAGCAGCTCTACACGAGCGAGCTCCAGCCTCGACGAGATCCCAAGTCGGGACAGCTGTGCGTCGCCCCGCCTCTCTCTCTTATAGCAGTGGCTTACGTCGTGTGCTTTACAGAGGCTTGATGGACGTGCCCAAGGTCGCTATTCCCTTCTCGAACTGCCTCTCTCACACTAATCTCTCGCTCGACTCGCAGCAAGACCACCTCGTCTGCTTCCTCGGCGGTTCCCTCCTGCTCGGCGTGACTGGTGGCCGGGGTCCTGTCCCTCCTGATGTCTCGTCCTTCACCGCGGTCGAGACGGACGATTTTTACGTTGGAGCATCCTTGATTCGTACCTGCGTCGAAACGTACACCGCTACCAAGACTGGTCTCGCTCCCGAGGTTCGTCCTCGCTCTCCCTTCTTCCAGATCTGAATCGCTGATTGCGTTTGCAGATCGTCATGTTCCACCAGGACGAAGCCCTGGCCCGCAAAACCGGTCGCGACTGGTACATCAACTCGCGCGAAAAGACAGCTCCTCACCCACCTCTCGACGCTCGCAACATCCTACGTCCCGAGACTGTCGAAAGCCTCTTCATCGCCTATCGAATCACGGGGGATCCGATCTACCGGGAATGGGTGCGTTGCTGCTTCGCGAGGAGGGGAAGAGGAGACTGATGCGGGTGGCGCAGGGATGGGAGATCTTCCAGGCGTTTGAGGAGCATTGTCGGTTGCCTGGGGGAGGGTTTGCGTCGATCTACGATGTTGACCAGGTACCTGTGGTGCACGAGGACCGGATGGAGACGTTCTGGATCGCAGAGACGGTGCGTTCTTTCTCGCTTCCTCTCGTTGCAAAGGTCGTGCTGACGAAAGGTTCGACGCAGCTCAAGTACTTGTACCTCCTCTTCAGCGAAGAGAGTCTCATCCCTCTGAGCGAATACGTCTTCAACACCGAGGTACACCCCTCGCTCCTTCGCAGCTTGCCTCGCTAACCCTCTTTGCAGGCTCATATTCTCCCCATCTTTACTCCCACAGTAGTCGATACCACCTCATCATGATTCCCTCCCTCTTGCCAATCCAATGTCCATACGCAAATCACCACGCCCTCGCGCAACTGACGACCACCGCAACGAGAGACCCAATCGCGTGTCCTCCGAGTGTACCGACAACGCAAGTTGTAGGCCAGGCCTGAGGGAGATTGTTAGTGGGAGGAGGCAGCGGAGGAGGGAGAGGACGCGCCTGCCAGGGTCGGTCCCAGTCGAGAGGGATTGGAAGGGCGCCGGCCCAGCAGCCTACGATGGCGCCTAGGGCTGGAGCGAGGAGAGCGAATTCGAGAGGATTCGCGGGGCTGCGTAGAGGAGGGTTAGCTGGGGCAGATTTCGAGGGAGGGAAGTGAGAAGCGCACGCGATGGAGGAGAAGAGGCGGAGCCAAACGAATCGCTCGGTGTAGGGGATCGCAATGGCAATGGGGAGGATGGCGATTATGGAGACGAGGGCGGAGAGGAGGAAGGTCTCGGGGATCTTGCTGGTGAGCGGTGCGCCGAGGAGGACGGCGCAGGCGTGCAAGGCGAACGTTGCTGCGAGGGTCGTGAGACCTGCGGCGCTCAGGTGCTGCAAACGGAGGTATCAGCTCCCTCCCACCCACGAGCACACGCCGGGACTCACGCTAAAGTCCAAGTCAATCTTGCCCTCCTCCATCCTAGGAGCCTTGAGTGACCAAGCATCCCTCTTCATATCTCCCACCGCACCCCAGAACCCCTTCTTCGGCGGCAGCACCTTGCGCTTCTCCTTGCCCACTCCCAGCGCATGGAACCTCGTCCTCCTAGCCCAGCTCCCAAACCACGCCTGGACGAACGCGACCGCCACGCAACTAACGCCTAGGACGCTGACGGGATTGGCGACGAGAGCGTCGAGGAGGGACGAGGGGGAGGTGATGAGAGTTTTGGGAGTGGTGGAGGAGGAGGCGGCTGAGACGAGGGAGAAGAGGATGGCGGCGAGCTGGAGGGGGACTTGGGAGAGGTAGTGCTGGAGAGGGAGGAAGTCGGGCTTGGGGGTGGGAGCGAGGGCGGTACTGGGAGCTAGGGAGGTGGTGATAGCTTGTTCTGGTGCTGGTGAGGCGGCTGCCGCGTTTCGTTTGCTCTTTTTAGCTGCCATCGTCGTCGAGAGGAGGAGGAACGGGTCGAACGCCGAGGACTTCGACTTGGGCTCCTCTTCGCGTCCTACCTCTGCTTGCTTCGCGGCTCTAGTAACCCTCTGCTAGCTTCCAAGGTCAACTATGGGCTAGCTCCCTCGCTCTGAGTGGGGGAGTCGAGGACCGTTTTGTTGTTGACGCGGGAGCCCGGCCTGCTCAACGCGTGATCGTTATCCGACTCTCAGTCGTGGGTTTGCTGCTCTTCCTTCTGCCACAACCTCGAAGGAACTCAGAAGAAACAGTCAGTGGAGTACTCCGCCGTGCAGGAGCCTCTACTCACCCCCTTCTTGCTGCAGTGCTCCGCACCAACACCCCCACGCTCCGACGCGCCGTTGGGTCCCTTCGGACTCTTGCCACGCTCACCCAGACCCCAACCGCCCGTCCAGTTCTCCTCGAGGACGTGCCAGAGGCTCAGCGCTCCTCCCTCCCGACGTTCACCATCTCGCAGGAGCGCGGCTTCCTCCCTCGCACCGACCCCCTCGCCGTCCTCCCCCAACAGTTTGCGCCGGTCGAATCTCTCCTTCAGCGCATGACGATCAAGCAGGCCGATGGATCCAAGGGCCTCCTCGCGCTCGGACAGTTTGGAGACGCCGTCAACGTCGAACTGAAGGACCTTGCGATGATCTCAAAGGTCCGCGACGTTATTGCGTCGGGGGATCAGGTCCGTCAAAGACCACGCTTCCGAGTACGGAAACAGCCCTAACATTTCCTGCAGAACCTGATTTCGGCGCTGTTCCGCGATTACTGCTTCCTTACGTCGGCCTATCTCCTCGAGCCGGTCGACCAGCACTTCCGCGCGACAGGCTCTTACGCTCCCGGTCGCGACGTCCTCCCCGAATCCCTCGCCGTCCCCCTCCAAGCTCTCGCCGACGCGCTCGGCCACTTCCCCTTCATGGAGTACGCGTCGAGCTACGCGCTCCAGAACTTCCGCCGCGTCAATGGGAGCGCAGCGAACAAGCTCGGCGACCCCAAGGAATGGGAGACGGACAACTTGCGCGTCATCCGCGCTTTCGAAGACGCCGATGGCTCCGAGGCTGGCTTTGTGCTCGTTCACGTTAGGTGCGTCTGTCGCCCCCCTCGTGTGCGGCAAGAATCTGACCTCTCGCACTTCAGCATGGTCGCCTACACTGGACGCTGCGTCACTTCTGTCGAGGCTGCTCTCGATGCTGCCAATGCAGGCGATCGCAAGGCGTTCAACGTGGCTCTCGCTTCCATGCAGGACGTCTACGAGGACATCAACAGGACGATGGAGACGATGTGGTCGTCAGTCCCTCTTCTTGTCCTCGTGCGTAGACCTCGCTAACTTCTTTGCAACAGCTGGTCCCGTCCCGTCGACTACCTCAAGTTCCGCAGCTTCATTTTCGGCACCGGTCCCTCCAAGATGAAGTGAGCAGTTCCTCGAATCTCGCAAACGAAGCATTCCTGACCTCGCTTTCTCGCAGCTCCAGTCAGTTCTTCGCAAGAACCTCCTCCATCTCCTCCTAATCCCCTTCGCAGTGTTCCCCAACGGCGTTACCTATGCCGGCGTCTCCGACAAGCCTCAAGTCTTCCGCGGCGAATCGGGCGCGAACGATTCGATCGTCCCTCTCGCCGACAACTTCCTCGAGATCACCGCTCGACTTCCCAAGAACGAGCTCACGGCGACGTTGCGAGAGTTTAGGGCGTACAGGCCTAGCTCCCAGCGACACTACCTCGAGGCGTTGGAGAAGCGTGCGACCGAGGCGGGCATCGCCAAGTTTGCTGCTGGGGACGAGGAGAGCTTGGGCAGGTACGTCGTTCCCCGTCTCTCAGGCCCGACTTCCTTCTGACCCCTCGTAAAAGGTACATCTTGATGGTCGATCAAGTTCGCGAATTCCGCGACAGGCACTGGCGCTTCACCAAAGGTGCGTTCTTTCACTCTCGAAAGGAGCTTGCTGACCCCCTCGCCCTCAGAGTACATCATCAAGAGGTCAGACTACGGCATCGCGACCGGCGGTTCCCCGATCCTCCAATACCTGTACGTCTCTCCCCCCTCCCTCCAAACCCGCACTAACACGCCGTACCAGCCCCAACAACCTCGCCACCGTCCTCAGCGTCCTCAACGACGCCTGCGACCAGCTCCCCTCGACCTCTCACCTCGCTCCCGCCCTCGCAGCCAAGGTCGAAGCCGCTCGCGAACGCGCTGTAGTCCAGCAGCGAGTTCTCGAGAGGGACGTTGCGAAGCTTAAGGCGGGAGTGAGGGGGATTGATGATAAGAGGATTCTGCAGAGGGGAGCGGTTGGGTGCGATGGCGTTGGATAGGCGGGCGAGGAGGGCTTGTGGAGTTGGGCTGGGAGGGAGAGGTTTAGCGCTGTCATGGGGCGCGGAGGAGCAGCAGCATGATCTCTGTTCAATGCTCTCGTCGTAATGACACCTCGTACTCGGAACTGGCGAAGCATTTCGCAAGGTGAGGTACGGTGAGGTACGCGCTTCCGTTTTTGTTCGATCTGGGAGAGGAAGAAGATGCCTCGCAGTGCCTTGTAGTTCTGAATGGAAAGAGATCGGGTTCAGAGCCAGGAAAGGAACTTGCAAGTCGTTGAGCGTCGGGAGTCGAGGGGGAACAGGGGGCTGAAAGAGATCTCGGCTCCGCTTCCTTTCCTTCCCCCTTGTCGCTCGACTGCCCTTTGAGCCGCGACAACGACCTTGGATCCCCTTGGGTGCCAGCGTACGACTAGCAGGTACGTCAACCTAGACGCGGCACTGCTCGTCGAGCCACTTCGAACCACCGCCCGCCCGAGCGAACTGACGCCCTCGTCAGAGCTCGCACTCCTGCCGGCCATGTCCTCGTCCCTAATCACCTCCTTCCCCAACGAAATCTTCCGCCACATCTTTGAATTCGCCGGCGCCCCAATCTCGTGTGACGGAGCCATCGGGAGCCTTCGAGACCGCTACGCCATCCTGCCCATCGTGGCCCTCGTCTGCCGAGCGTGGCAAGAACCAGCCCAGGCTGCGCTGTGGAACAAGGTCGAGGTGCAGCATGCG
>JANGFH010000472.1:0-54426 GCA_025758715.1 Glaciozyma martinii | reverse complement strand
GGGAGGGGAGGTGGGAGGGGGAGGGGAATGAAGGGGGTTGATTGCGTGCGGTGGAGCGGTGGCGACGAGAGGGTGGAGAGATGCTGCGCGTTGGGAACCTGCTTTGATGGTGCTGGCTATGTGCTCCTTGCTTCCAGCTTCGACGCCGCGCGACCAGGTCTTGACCCTCGGCGCTCTCACGTTTGGGAGGGGTCGCAAGACTGCTCGCCCGCTTTTGTCCAGGAGGATCCTCACACGTTTCTCCGCCCAATACGTAGTATAACAACAACTTCATTTCCTCCTCGCGCTGCTCTATCCTCGCACCTCCTCACTCCCCACTCGCTCGACCATTCGCCACCGGCTTCCCAATCACGAGGGTCGCGTCTGCCACGCGTTTCGCCTGTTCGTCGGAATGCGTGCTCCAGATGCAAGCTTGTCGTCTGCCGTACTTGTCGGGAGCGAGGAGGGTGGCTTCGACGAGCGCGGTGGACGTCGCGTCGAGCGAGGAGGTTGGTTCTGCGTGCGAAGGACCGTTAGTAACGGTCTCGTCCTTTGGCACCGACGCGTCCCTCCTGCTGGAGATCGTTCCAAGCAAAGCTACTGGAGAGAGAGGACCGACACTCACCATCGAGCAACAACACCTCTGGCCTCAGCGCGACTCCCACCGCCAACGCGATCCTCTGCGCCTCTCCCCCACTCAAGCTCCCCCAACTCTGTTCCCAAGCCCCTCTCCCAATCCCCCAACTCTCCGCAATCTCCCTCGGGTCTCTCCACCCCTCCTCGATCTCCTCCTTCCCCATCCTCGACGCGCGCGCTCGGAACCCCGTCACCGTCGTCCAGAACTCTGCCGGCGTCCCAGGGAGCATCGCAGCGCGTTGGGGGATGTACAAGACTTTGCTGCGCCATTCGGGGACGCCCATCTCGCAGGCGGTTTGGCCGTGCAGCCGGATCTCCCCTGGAGGTGGGTAGAGGAGGAGCTTGGCGATGCATTTGAGGAGGACGGATTTGCCAGAGCCGGAGGGGCCGCGGAGGACGAGGATGGAGGAGGGAGGGAGGGAGAAGGAGAGGGAGGTCCAGAGGGGCGGAGAAGTCGGGGAGTAGCGAGGAGAGGTGAGGGAGGAGATGGTGAGGAGCTGCGCCATCGCTTGGTGGCCTTTGGGCGCGCTTGGCGAGAGTTGGGAGAGGTCGCTGGGTAGATGAGCAGCGCGCCAGTCTAGGTGGCGAAGCTGGAGGAGTCTAACAGTCGGAACTAGGTCGAGGTCGAGGGGAGAGGACTCAGAGGAGGGCAACGAGAGGACGCACCTCATTCCTCTCGACCACTCTGCTCCTTTGGACTCGTTGGCCCCCGATGGATCTACTAGGGCCGCCTGCTGTGCCAGTCAAATCCCCGGTAACTTGGACGAACGTCCTCATCGCCCTCTCCCTCATCCTCTTCGATCTCGCCATCTCCTCCTCCTTCCGCCTCGGCATCACGCGCCAGCTCCTCGTCGCTGCAGCTCGATGTATATTGCAGCTCAGTCTTATGGGACTGGTGCTGGACTCGGTGTTTAGGGCTGAGAGCCCGTGGGCGGTCGCGGCGATGAGTGGGGGGATGCTGTTGCTCGGTGCGTTCTGAGCCGCTGGACGGGCTGCGGAGGAGGACTGAACGTGTTTGATCTCACAGGAGCGAACGAGGTTACGTTTGCACGTTTAAAGAAGCGCCCGCAAGGACTCGTCCGTTCCTCCATACTCATCCTCCTTCCACGACATGACTGACCCTCCCTTCTCGCAGTTCCTCTCGACCCTCTTCTCCCTCGCCTGCTCAGTTCTACCAATAGCGACGATCGGAGCCAAGTTTGCAATAGTTCGCACGCCTTTCTGGGCTCCTCAATCCTTCATCCCCGTCCTGTGCGCTCTCTCCTCGCTTCAAACCGCCGCCGCCGCTGACTGGCTTGCAGGGGAATGATCTGCGGGAACGCCATTTCGGGAACAGCCGTGGCGACCAACTTTGTCGTGCGCGAGCTGACGGACAACCGGGACAAGGTCGAGACGTACTTGGCTTTTGGGGCGAGCAGGATGGAAGCGTGCCTTCCTCTGGCTCGAGATGCCTTGCGACTGGCGTGCGTTCTTTCACTTTCCTCTCGTGAGCTCCTTTGCTGACCTCTCTCTCAACAGGCTACTTCCTACTGTCAACCAAATGAGCGTAATCGGCCTCATCTCGATTCCAGGCAGTGCGTCGCTCTCTCCGTCGCTCTCAAGCTGGCACTGAACATCTCTACCCCTTCGCAGTGATGACTGGAGCAATTCTCGGTGGAGAATCGGTCGAGCAAGCCGCGAAAATGCAGATGGTTCGTCCTTGGCTTCCCTCCTCACTCGCTCGCTCGGCGTCGCTCACTCCCTTCTCGAAAGGTCATCATGTTCCTGATCACCGCCACCTCGACCCTCTGCGTCTCCATCTCCCTCATCCTCACCCTCTCCGTCCTCGTCGATTCACGACACCGGATACGCCTCGACAGGGTTCAAACGAGTGGGAGTCCGGTGGGTTGGATCAAGGGAGCTGCGCGGAGGGGGTGGAGCTGGGTTTGTGGGTGTGGAGGGAGGGGGAGGGTGAGACTGGAGGAGGAGGCGTAGTTTCTGTATTGAATTGGTACGAGAGAACCAGGGAGCGTTGAGGCCTTGAGGGAGCGCTCCTCGCTGGTTCGAAATAGCAAGCAAGTCGCTGTCGTCGAGACGCGATTTCCGCGTGGCCTTTGGCCCTTCTCCTCCTGCCACACTTCGCCCCGTACCAAAACACGCGATGGCAGGCCAGGAACAAGCAAGCACTAGCACGGCCACCCAATTGGACGGTGGGAGCGGGGCGGCGACAACGGTGGATCACGAGGTTGAAGTGGAGGGGGGAACTGGAGCAGCTGGAGCAGCTGGAGCAGCTGGAACCGAAGAGAACGGTGGAGGTGCGTAGTGCTCCTGGGGTCTGCGTAGTGCTCCTGGGGTCGCAAAGGGAACGTAGCTAATGCCCTGGGTGTGCCCAGGAGCCGAGTCGAGCGCACCGCTCAAGAAGAAGGCTCGAACGAAGAAGGCGACGACGGCGCAGAAGGGCAAGGGACGAATGAGCAAGCTCGAGTACTTCAAGAATATGCCTCTTGATATCCTGAGCGAGGTGCGTAGAGCTTCAGAGGGGCTGGAGGCGTGGAGGCGGCGGCAGCTGACGTCGAGCTCTCCTCCAGATCTGCTCCCACCTCGACCCGCTCACGCTCCTCTACATGTCTCGCACCTCGAAGGCCATCCGCTCTATCTTGCTCTCCCCATCGGGAAAGTCCCTCTGGACTTCGGCGCGCAGGAACGTCAATCTACCGGATCTCGAGTCGGAGGACGTGACGGACGCGGGCTGGGCGAGCTTGATCTTTGAGAGGAACTGTATGGTGCGTACTTGGAGCGGTTGGAGTGGTTCCCAGCTGATCTCGTCCCTACAGGTCTGCGGGAAAGGGAGGGCTGTCCTCGCGGACTATTCTGCTCGAGCGCGATACTGCCAGGCGTGCCAGAGGCTCAAGTGCGTTCTTACCACAGTCTCTCTGAATCCACCAGCTGATGGACTTCCTTTTGTGTTAGCTTGCTCAACGATACGAAGCTGCTCCGCGAGACGGGACTTCTTCATCATCAGACGCTCGCATGCTGTCCCTCGACTCCAGGTTCGCCTTCCTCCTCTATCCTCTCCCGTCACAATTTGACTGACGCGGGTTTCCAGTTTCGACGACGGGACGCTACACTGGAAAGCTTTTTTACTTCTTGCCCCACGTCAAATCGATCAACGCGCGCCTCCTTGTCCTCTGGAGCGCCCACCAAGCCGCCAGGTCTTCGGACCAGCGCAAGGAGACCCAGTACGAGCGATTTGTCTCGCTCCACTCGGCGCAGGAGCTCTCGGACAAGCAATCGTCGGTGAGTTCCCTCTCTTGACTGGGCGGAGACAGGGCGGTGCTGACGAGTGCACGCAGGACGATGAAGCGATCGTTGCCTGGGAGAAGAGCGACAGGGCAGGACGCGCCGATTTTTGCTTTCGCTGCGACCAATAGGAGACGCGATGCGTGAGTAGCTTGCGCCGCTTGCAGACCCTGGTGACTGACCCGATTTGCAGGATCAAAGAGAAGGTCCTCGCTCTCGCCTGGGATCCCCGAGAGTAGGATCTTTCGCTCCGCGCGAGGGGCTTTTGTTAACCTTTCTGGTCTCGCACCTGGTTCCACATCGCCTATAGCTCCTCACTCGTCAACCAGCCCACCGCCCTCAGCGACAGGAGTGCGTCTTGCTCTCTCCTGGCTTTACTTTCTGGCGCCCGCTAACAGCACTGCTTTAGTTTGGGAGAAGATAAAGGACGGCGTCCTCGCCGAGCTCCAGCGCGTCAAGATTCACCGCCTCAAGGACGAGCTGCTAGAGCGGCAACAGCATCGCGCCGGCCTGCTTCGCCCTCTCTTCCTCCGTCTCGGCGAGGCGCATTCAGACGACCGTGGGATCGATCCGCCTTTCAAGACTTTTCTCCAGTTCGGCTCCGTCAAACCCCTTTGGATGCCCGACGACGCGCAGGTCGACGAGGACGCTTTGTTCGGCGAGGCGTACAAAGCCGACTTGGAGGCGTTTCGCCGGACGACTACTCTTGCCTTCTTCCACCATCTGGCAGAAGCGCTCGCCAAGGCCGGCACTCCCCTCCCTGCGTCGCTCCTCGCCAAACTCGATCCCCCCCTTCCTCCCGGCTCCGACGACAAATCCCCTCCTTCCCCCACCATCACCGACGACGAGATGAACCCCTACTTCGCCCGCTACACCGCTCGTTTCAGCTTGCGGATCTTTCTTCGCCTTCACCGACCTCTGCAAACATCTTAAAACCCACGGCGAAGTCGCACTTGTTCCAGGACGCTTCAGCGCCTACGTTTCGAGTGACTGGGTCTCTACGGTAACTCAGCTACTCGAAGAGATTGAGTTCGTCGACGGTCGGACGGGAGCGGACGCCAGGCTGGAGGATATGGGACCGGGTTTCGAGTGCGAGGGCTGCACTCTCCAGGCCGAGGCGCGCGATTGGTATTCTTTTGCACTGAGCTCAGTAGGCTGGCCAGTGAAGAGACTCATGTGGTCCGAGATGGTGCGTCCTTGTTCCCCCGCCTACAGTGTAGTCCGTGCTGAGTCGTCGAGCGCAGGTCGAGCATGGATTCAAGCACCACTTCCGCCATTACAACTACACTTCGTGCAAAGGCATCAAGTACAACAGGCCTGAAGAAGGCGACTCCGAGGACGGCTACTTCGACTCCGATGCTGGACGTTCCGACGAGGACCAGACCGAGAACTCTTCCGACGACGAGGAGTGAAGGTTCGTCCTCATTCGCTCCTTCTCCTGGCTCGGGCAACGAGCTGAACCTCTTCGTGCCTTCGCAGGAATATTTGCAACAAGCTGTGCTTTGCGTTCAGTGTCGTTTTTCTGCGACCTCGAGAGAACTGCTCGTCCCCGTCCTCCCCGCCCCTCGCCAGCGCCATTCTCGCACTCGCATCACACGTTCAAGCTCGAGGTTCTCAGGAAACAAGTACATTCGCCGTAAACCCTTCCACCTGTAGCCCTACCCCTCCATCCCGTGCGTCTCCCCCATCATCGGCAGCGCCATCAGCGCTTTCGCCAAATCCTTCGCACACCCATTCTCCCACAGCAGCGTGTAAACATGCTCCAAGATCGGCGCGTGAATCCCCCGTTCCTTGACCATCGCGTACGCTCTGCGAACCCCATCAGCTTGGCACGAAAGGAGCAGGGGAGAAAGGAACGCACGACTTGGCGGTATCGACGCCCTCTGCTACGCTCCCTAGCGTCTCGAGGATCGTAGCTAGGTCTTCCCCCTTTCCGAGGCGGTACCCGACGGTGAAGTTGCGAGATTTCTCGGAGGAGCAGGTGAGGAAGAGGTCGCCTACGCCGGCGAGGGAGAGGAACCTGCGTTTCGGTCGGGATCAGCGGTGAAGCGAAGAAGAGGGAGAGGGGACGGACGTGAGAGGGTTGGCGTTGTAGGCCACTCCGATGCGAGTCATCTCCGCGAGGGAGCGGGTAACGAGTCCTGCGAGGAGGGATCAGCATCAGCGCGGGTGGGGAAGAATGGACGAGTTTGTACCAGCTCGCGTGTTTGCTTCGTATCCCAGTCCACCTGAGACTCCGGAAGCGATGGCGTAGACGTTTTTGAGCGCCCCAGCGAGCTCGACGCCGATAGGATCCGAGTTGACGCTGCTCGAGGATCAGCTCCCTACCGTCGAAGGAGGCGAGAACGCACTAGCATCGGAACCAAGGCTGGTGGAAGAGCTCTGCGGTGGCTTGGGCGTGTGCGAGAGAGGAAGAGGCGACGGAGACTTGGGTTGGTTGTCGCTTGACGATCTCCTTTGCGAAGGAGGGACCGGACTGCAGGAACGACGAGGGGTGAGCTCAACCAATCGGGACAAGGACGAACGGCGTACGAGGAAGGAGGAGACTTCTGCGATGGCAGGTCCGCAGGCTTCTTCGATTACTTCCAGGGGAAGCTTGTTGGTGCCGGTCTCGATGCTGCGAAGCGAGCTTAGCGAGGGGAGAGGAAGTCGGGAGGACGGCGAACCCTTTGTTGACAAAGACAAGAAGAGGAAGGCGCTCGACGAGAGAAAGGTTGAGCGAGATCAGGACGGATCTGTGAACTACGGCGTTAGCTGAGAAGAGGGAGGAAGGGGAGGACTTACCTCATTGACTGCGTTGGGACCGCGAAGACGATCACGTCGCAGGTCGCGAGGAACTGGACGTCAGGAACGTCGGGTCCAATTGCGGAGAGGTTTGAGGGGAAGATGTGATCTGTGGAGGTCAGGTTGGGGAGGAGAGCGAGGGGGGAAGGGAGAACGCACCTGTGAGGTACCTGGGGTTGCGATGGTGCTGATTGAATGACTCTACCACTTCGCTAGAGCGACAGTAGATGGATACATCGTTGCCCACGTCTGCGAGGTGGTCGGCCAGGCAGCTGGGAAGGGGAGCAAGTCAGCTGACGGTCTGCCGGTGGTGTTGGTGTTGGGGAGCTCGTTCCAGCGCGCCTCCTCGCCAGGCGGAGCTCCAGGGCGCACTCTCCCAAGTCACAGGTAGCACTGGAGCAGTAGATCCTCGGTATCGCGCTTGCCTCACCTTCCAAAGTTGCCTGAACCTGAGTCCAATCCGACGTCAACACCTGAGCTCCCGGAGCAGTTCTGCAGCACTCACCGACGACCAGAACCTTCTTGTTGTCCACGCTGTTGTCCTGTTCGGCCATCTTGTGGTCCTTGAGCTGTCTTGCGCTGTCGGCGGGAGCCAAGGTGGGGAAGTCGTCGTTCGCCCGGTGACGTCCTCCCTTCTCCTCTGACCACAACCTCGACGACGAGATGCTGGGTCGACGGATAGCTCTGGCACCAAGAGCTCTACGCCGCTTCCCATCCACCCACCGCGCGGCCTCTACCTTTGGCGCCGACCCCATCCCCGCGAACCTGCGGGCAGCTGCCGAACCCAGCAAGGTCCAACCCGACGAGCGCAAGAGGAAGGAGGCCTATCTCTACTTTGATTCAGTGTTTCCCGTGAGCACGGCGGGAGGGGCTGGAGGAGCTGTGCTGATCCTTGCGTGCTGCCAACAGATCCGTATCGGACTCTGGGATATCGTGAGCTCCAGCGACGGGAGCAGCTTGGAGAGGAGCTAACCCAGCTCTCTACCCAGCGATACCTGTTTGCTCAAGCTGAGAAGAAGGTGCGCTCCTCCCCTCCTCCCCAGCTGATCCCGTCCTGACTCTCCTCGGTCCCGCTCAGGCTCTCCTCGACAAGCTCCGCACGCTCGTCCCACAAGATTCGGCGTACTCGTTGCGAGTGGAGGACGTCAACGAGAGGTCCAAGGATGGAGGAGCCTTTGTCCGGTTCAGCTTCGTTCCTCCCTCGCCGGCGTATGCGGAGGAGGGAGCAGCGGTGGAGGGGACGCAGGAGGAGGAGGGGAGGGTGCTAAATGTCGTGGAGAAGGAAGCGAGAGCTGCTATTGCGAGCAGGGGATACAAGCCCTGGTTTACGTGGGGGGAGAGCAGAGCGTTCTTGGTCAAGGTGAGTGCGGGGTCGCAGCGGAGGAGCTGGAGCTGATCGCGCGCGTCGCAGGGCAAGCCTTGGATGGAAGATATGAATCGCTTCCCCTCTTCCACCATTCGCGTCGAGTTCGAAGGTCCCGAGGTGGGCCACTCCCTGCCCTCCATTCCTAGCCCTGACCCCTCTCGCCCCTCGCAGATCCCTCAAGAAGAACTCTACGAGATCTTCAGACCTTACGGCAAGATCCACAACATCGCTCCCCCCTCCCCCTCGTCGAAAGACCTCCCTCGCACGACCTCAATCACGTACACTTCCATTCGCTCCGCCGCCGCCGCTCGCAACTGTCTCCACGCTCTTGTCGTCCCCCCCACTCCCCTCCCCTCGACTCCTGCAGGACCTCCGACCCTCCTCCGGATCTTGTTCGCCGAGCGAACTTCGAGCAATTATATCAAGGACTGGGCGACTAGTCATCCGAGGATCATGCTCCCCCTCCTCGTTGCGCTCCTCGGGGGACTCTCTTACGCCGTCTTTGATCCCGTGCGAGAGTTTTCGGTCAAGAGGAAGGTGGACGGGACGTGGGAGGCGAGTCGGTGGAAGGTCGTTAGTTGGTTGAAGCGGGAGACGCTGGGAAGGTGAGCGAGCGAGCGAGCGAGTGTTGCGGAGGAGAAGAGCTGACGACGAGGTGCAGACTTGGACTATCGAGCAGTTTTGGAGCGACGCCTAGGACGGGGATTGAGAAAGAGCGACAAGATGCGCGGGAGATGTTGGAGGGGTGGCTGCGAGATGTTCCTGGTGCGTTCCTTTCGCTGCTGGCAATGCGAAGGAGTGGAGCTGATTTCGTGCGCACAGATACTTTCATCGTCGTTACCGGTCCTCGTGGGAGTGGCAAGACGGGACTGATTGAGGAAGTCATTGCGGCGGATGCGAAGTATGGCTCGTCCTTTCGCGAGCCCCCGAAGGAAGCTGACGAGGACCGCAGAAACGTCCTCAACATCGACTGCGCCGAGATCTGCAAGAACTCGCGCACCGATACCAAGCTCGTCTCCGTACGTGCCTCCCTTCGTCCCCGCTCTCGACGACAGCTGACGGCTCGACCCACTCCAGGAACTCGCCTCGGCTGTGGGCTATTGGCCGCAGTTTGTCCTCGCTTCGAGCCTCAACAACATGATCGACCTTGCTTCCATGGGACTGATAGGTCAGAAGGCGGGTTTCTCATCGACGCTCGACGTTCAGCTGAAGCAGGTCTGTTCCTCTCCCTCCCCCTGCTCTCCAGCCTGCCTGACTCTTGTCGCAGATCCTCGAAGTCACCGCCAGCGCGCTCAAGGACCTCGCTTTGGAGACGAGTACCCGAGCGGCGAAAGCGGCCAAGAAGGCCGAGTCGCTCAGGCAGCATGCGGGAGAGCGGGAGAAGCTTGTGGAGCAGCTACATACGGAGGGCGTCAAGGATGGGAGGCTCGATGCCGTCGCCGGAAACGGCGTCATCAGCGAGTTGGGAGTGGGGATCGAAGCGCCCGAGGATGCGGATCAGACGTGCGTTCTTCCTGTCCCGTGGGGTGGGTGGAGCTGATCAGCAGGTGCAGGATCATCATCGGACCGAACAGCGCGTCGTGCGTCAAGACTCTCACGGCCGAGGACGTGGTTGACCAGCGGACCAACCTCGAGCGACTGCCCGTCGTCGTCATTCGCGGGTTCGCCGCAAAGGGCGAGGCGAAGCAGGAGATCCTCTGGGAGGCGCTCGCAGATTGGGCTGCGGTGCTCGTCGAGAACAGGGTGCGTTTTTTTTGGTGTCGAAAGGTGGAACGAACGCTGATGCCTTGCTCCAGGTCGCTCATGTCATCTTTACGAGCGACTCTGTCACGCTCGCCAAGCCTCTCGCCAAAGCTCTCCCCAACAAGCCCTTCAACTCGATCACTCTCAACGACGCGACGCAAGAAGCAGCAATTCAGTACATCGAGACCAAGCTCTCTGAGCTCGACAAGACTCTCTCCCCCGAATCCCGCCCCTACGTCGCTCAACTCGGGGGACGTCAGACGGACCTCGAACTGCTCGTGCAGAAGATTCGAGCGGGCTTGGCGCCGGAGGAGGCGGTGGACGATATCGTCGGAAGAAGCGCGACGGAGCTCCGCAAGAGCTACTTTGGGGACGATGCGGAGGAAGCGAAGGGACTCAAGTGGACGCGGGAGCAGGCTTGGGCGCTTGCGAAGGGATTGACGAAGAACGAGGAGGTGAGTTGGTTCGTCGGCGCTGGCGAGGAGCTCTGCTGACGGTTGTCTCGATCGCAGCTCAAGTACGCCGACGTGCTCGTCAACGCGCCTTTCAAGTCGGACGAAGGGGCGCTACGAGCGCTCGAGAACGCCGAGATGATCAGCGTTCATCACCGCGATGGTGCGTCTTCTCTCCGTCTCAGTTCGATCTCGCTAACCGCCTCGCTTGCAGGCCGACCCTCAGTCATCCGCCCTGGCAAGCCCGTCTACCGATCCGCCTTCCGTCGCCTCCTTTACGACCCCGTCTTCTCCGCCTCGCTCGAGTTTGAGATTAACGCCTCGCAAACCAAGTCGGTCGCGGCCGAACTCGACGTTGCGTCCAAGGCTCTCGTCGAACTTTCGCAGCTGTTTGGGGGCGCGAACGGACGGTGGATCTTTGGAGGTGGGAGCACGGTGCCGAATGAGATTGTCGTGAGGGTCGAGGGGCTGCTTGGAAAGATGCGCGAGGCGGAGGGCAAGTTGGCGAAGCTGGACGCGCAGAAGGGCGAGTTGTTGAAGACTCTGGCAGAAGCTGTTTGACAATGTAGACTGGATCGGAATGTAGCATCACTGTCCTCGCAAGGAGTCGAACAGCCTCGGTCACACAAATCAAAAATCTCCTTTCAGAAGACGCAAAACGACGCAAAACTTGTCGAAGGAGGGCGACACTGGCTTGTAGGAGGGGTTAGTTGCTTTCCTGGTGGGAGATTGGGGGAGAAAGGCGCACCTTGAAAGCGAATCCGAAGCTCAAGCCGGCGCTTGCGGAAGGAGCGAGCTGCCATGGTCGGGGCCGACAGCGATCTTCTCCTCCGGCTTGACGAACTCAAAGAGGCCCTTCCAATTACTGCCATAAATAGGCCTGGAGTAAGGCGCTAGGAGGTGCGAGTGGATGTTCTTCGAGGTGCGAGACATGTAGAGGAGCGTGAGAGGGTCGAGGTGGGAGCAGATCTGCACGCGGGTCTGGAGGTCAGCTATCGCCCAAAACGCGCCTCCAGCTCCTCATCCCAACGCTCTACGCACCTCGCTGAGGATGTCGAGTGGCATACTCTTGAAGTACTCGAGCTTGCTGACGCGTCCCTTGCCCTTCGCCTTGCCGGTCACTCGAGCCTTCTTCTTCTTGGGCGCGCTCGACTCCTCTCCTGCGGGCACTCAAGACGTCAGCTCTACTCCCACCAGCCCTTCGGAAAGCACTTCTCACCTCCACCGTACTCGTCTTCCCCGCCGGAACCTCCTCCCCACTCCTCCCCCTCGTCACGAGCCACCGCTGCTCCGCCCTCGTCGTCGCTCCCCACGTCCTGATAGATGAGCTTGCTGGTGCTAGCTCGTTTATCGTGTACCATCCTAGTCCTGAGGGTGTGGCGTGAAACGTCGAGCGAGTGGTCGAAGGTCAAGAGGACCCGGCTCCGATCCGCCGTCTCAGCCCGTCGTGTCCTCGTCGCGTCCGATTTGACATTTCGTTTCGCTTCTTTCTCTCGTCTGAAGTCAAGTTCCTTGCTAGAGACTGCTTAACACTCTGCACGAGTCGTTTCGAGAGACAAAGACGAGAAAGAGACGCGTCGCAGCTTCGCATCGCAGTTCTCTCTTTTCCCCGCCGTGCAGGCAGTACTCAGGAGCGTTAGGAAGGCTGTAAAGAAGCCTACGAACGTACTATGCTATCGTAGCAAGGCCAGTTCAATCCTTGTTCCTAAGACTCCCCCGCGTTTCAGCCAGACCCCTCCGCGTGCGCCTCGCCTCTTCTCCCCCAGCACACCAAGTACTCCGACGGACAGTCGAGGGGCCGATGCTCCGCCTTCCAGTCGAAGGCTTTCACCTACGACGAAGCGCCACTGGCAGCAGCAGCAGCTCCACTCCCACCTCCACCTCAGCTCCTCTCCTCTCCCCTGAGCTCCCTGCGTCCCCACCACCTTCCCACCCGCTCCTGGTCCCCCTTGTCGTCCCACACCTTCCCTCCGACCCAACCCACCTCCTCCTCACCGTCCGCAACCTCGAATCGGATCGATACCTCCAGGTCGAGGTCCAAATGGAGTGGAAGGTCTCCAGGCTTAAGAAGGAGCTCCTGGTGCGGTTCGGGCTCGTCGAAGTGGAGCTCGAGAGGGACGAGGCGCTGTCTGCGGGTGTGGAGGGATTGGAGAGGTGGAAGATGGGAGGAGAATCGCCTGAGAAGGTCGGCAAGGGGAAGGAGCGGGAGGGGGATCAGAGGCTGCTGGGGGCGGAGCTCAGTCGCTTGCGATCGAATTTAGGGACGACGAAGGCGGATTCCTTGTTTATTCGAAGACCCAAGAGCGCAGGAACTGGAGCCGAGGGGAGCAGCGGCGTCCTCGCGGCGAGGAAGAAGAGCATTGGTCGAGCAGGGAAGAAGGTGCTCCACTTGGGATCCATTGCCTTCGTGCGTGTTTTACTCTGCAAGCTCGTGTCTACCCCGCTGATGTCGTAGTCGAACACAGAGTCAAGCCTCCCTCCTCCAGCGACCCTCCTCCTCGCCGATCTCTCCGACGGAATCGACTACCGCCTTCTCGCACTCCCCCACCTCTCCGTTGTCTCCACACGTTGCTCTGCACGCCGTCGACGACTCTGCTCTACCCTCCCCCTCGCTCTTCCCCGCTGGCCTCTCCGGACGACTAAGTCGGCGTCAAAGTGTTCAATGCGGCGAGCTCCTTGGTACCTCATTAGAGGCGTCTGATCTTAGTGGGAGCTCTGATGGGCGGGCAGCTGGGACGGGGAGTGTACCAAAAGTCGTCGATCCTGCGAAGGCAAGAAGAGGGAGATGGGAGGAGGAGGCGAAGGAGCTCGAATTGATGAGGAGGTACAGGCTCTTGAATGCGGTTCTTGTGAGTCAGCTCTCTTTCGAAGAGGATTTGGTCGAGCTGATGCTTCGTTCTTCGACGCGCAGGGAACTTGCCTTGACGACGCTACGATTGTCGGCCGCAAGCTCGTTCAGTTCGATCTCATCACTGTGAGTCGTGCTACCTCGTTCTCCCTCTCCTTCAAAGCTCGAGAGCTAAGTAAGCCTACTCCACTCAGCTCTTACCACGCCAAACCTACTTCGACCGTCGTCTGCGATCATCTCACCTGCCGTACTTCAAGAAGGAGAGCTTCGTCTTCAAGTCCTCTTCCACCGTCTCAAAGGCACCAAACTCGCTCTCGGAGATCACTCGAAGGGCAAATGGAGCCTCCGCTGCATCGAGATCGACGACGGCAACCTCTTCGTCGTCAAAAGCTCTCAGGTGCGTCTTCCTTTTTGCGTCTTTTCTCTCGTCGATCGTCGCTCACGCTCGTTTTCTTCTGCAGGACTCGACCCTCGTCAAATCCTACCCCCTACCACCTATACGCCTCCGAATCGAACGGACGGGGTCGGCAAGCGAAGAAGGCGGCTCAATACCGCCTCGCGGGCCGGGCAAAGCGAACAAGTTCCTCGTACTGGACTTTGCGAACGCCACTTCCTGCGTCCTCCACCCAGTCACGGAGCGGGATTTTGAGTACTTTATGCGCGTGCTGGGAGAGGCGGAGAACGAGTTCCTAGAGGACGGGGACGACGAAGAATGGCGAATCAACGGTACGCCGTTCTTCCCCTCTCCCCTTGCTCCCACTAAAGCCTCTCGCAGCTATCAACCTCGCCCACGCCTCCCGCCACCACTTCTTCGACCCCCCTTCCACTCGTACCCGAAAGAAGCCTCGCCTCCTCGCGACCTCGGAACACCCTCCTCGCACCCGCCGCTCCTCCTCCCCCCGCGAGACCCGCCGCTCCTCCTCACCCGGTCGTATCTCCTCCCCACTCCCCATCACTCCTCCTCGTACCATCGTCACCAAGCGCTCGGAGCTCTGGAGTCCTGGGGGATCGACGGCGAGGAGGCCGTCGGCGGTACAGGATGAGGAGGAGGAGCAGATGACGCCCGTTCCTTCGGGGTCGCGGTCGCTTCTAGCTGGAGAGGAGGATGCGGGCGCGGGATACGCAGGTCGGAGAGGGAGACGACCGATTTCGTACCCTCCCCCAGCTCCGACGCTCGCTTTGGGACGCTCGAACGACGCTTCTTTCTCCCTCGCTGGCTCTGGAGGTCAAACGACGCCGCCTCGAAGAGCTTGTTCCGAGGACAGCCGGCTCGTGAGGTGGCGAGCTGCAGCTGGGTAGGAGCGGGAGTGTGGGGAGTAGGGAGGGCGGGCGAGGGGGAGGGTCCACGAGAATGAGGGACTGGTAGCTGGATCGGTGCGCTGCAAGTCGACGAGAGCACTTGTTTCAAAGCGCGCGCGCAGTTTGAGCTGAGAGAATCAACGTGCGAAGGATCTTGCGAAACGGGGTCGAAGAAGTTGAGCTGTCGGCGCGGAACGTCGTGGACAATAAAGTACAGCTCGTTGCAGATGTGTATCGTCCGAGATCACCTGCGAAACCAGGAACGCATCAGCTCCTTTCGCCCAATGGAGAGTAGGATCGAGACCACGTACTCTTCCCTCCTCGTCGACTCAAAGATCCTTGACCGGCCGCTTGTTGAACTTGGCCCGTTGCAGCATGTGTGCGGCGTGTCCGAAAGGCACTGTGTACTGAATGCTTTTGCAAGGAGGTTCGTAACGGCGGAAGTGATGGCGGTAGACATGTTTGATCTGCACTCGCCCAAACATCAGCAAAACGACCTTCGCGAAACGAAAGGAAGGGCGAGACCATTTGCGACCACTTGAGCGACAGGAACGCGCGGCTTCCCAGGCTTCGCGAGACCGTGCCCATCCTTGTCCAAGAAGCAGTTCACGCACGCGAATCCCGCCCCCATCTCCTCCAATTTCTCATCCGTCCTCCCCGCCTCGTCGATCCCCGCCGTCTCGAAAAACTGGTTCATCGCCGAGATCCAGTTGCGGGGGATCGTGGCGACGTTGTCCCTAGGGAGTAAGCCAAAGGGTTGCTCGTGCGAAGTCTGGAGGTGGTCGAAGATGTCGGGGAAGATGTGGAGAGGCTCGCGTTCGTGCATGCATTGCTCGCAGAAGAATCGCGAGGTGAAGAGGGAGAAGTAAGGGCGCATTTCGGCGTCGGTGATGGTGGGAAGAGGGGGAGGGGAGGAGGGCGGGGAGTCGAGAGGACCGTCGAGTTTGGCGAGGAGGGATGCGGGGAGGGGAGTGCTCGCCTGGTCGAGAGCGGTCGCCAAACGGCGGAAGTAGGCGAGGATGATCGTCCTCTGGTACGTCTCAAGCTCCGCCTCGACGGCGACTTGATCCATCCCCCCGAACGACGCCTCATGATCGATGGTCGCCTCGTCGAGTTCCCACACCGGCTTGACGGCCTCGAAGTCTAGAAAGTCTTTGAAGGTCGGAAACACGTCCGATGAAGTGGTTGGGCTGAGAATTGTAGAGGCGATCAAAGTACGGCTTGACGAGTGGAGCGCGCGCCTGCTGCCTCTCTTCCAGCTCCCACTGATCACGTAGCTCCTGGAAATGCTGAATCTCCGCGAGGATCGTAGGTTTGATCTTCTCCCAGACTAAAACAGGGTCAGCTGCGGCAGCGAAGAAGCGAGGAGAGAACCAGACGCACCCTTGTCCGTGAGCTCGGTGGGCTGGTTAAAGAGCGTCGACTTGAAGCGAAGCACGTAGATGCTGCACGATCGAAGGGGGTCAGGAACTGCGCGCAGAGGAGAGAGGTTGCGGACCTACTCTGCAAAGCCCCACCCGAGCGCGTAGAGCTTTTCCTCGATGCTGCACGAGTTCGTCAGTCGACCTGCCCGAGCAACTGCTAGAACGACAGCTTACGCGCAGCGTCTTCTGAGAACCACATCAGAAGCGATATCGGAACGGCGCTCCCTCTCGATCCTCTCCCACTCGAGGATCGCGTCGGCGTCCTGATCAGTCTCGTCAGCAACCGAACCACCAAAGTGACCGCGAGACGAAACGCACCGATTTGCGCATGGCAGAAAACGCTTCAGGCATGCGGAACGAGACAAAGCGCTCGTAATCGGTCTCCTTGCGTTCGCCAGCCGAATCGAGCGATGCATTGGCGGTCTGATGAGTGGCCCAGAGCTCGAGGAGGCGTGCGTTGACGGATTCGACGATAGGCTTAAAGTAGGAAAGAAGATTAGTAGTGTAGGTTCCCGCCCCCGAAGCTGACAGAACGGTTAGCTGAAGCACGAGGGGACGGGGAAGGAGCACGAACTGCGAGTGGAGGGACAACACGCGAGCGTTTTGTGATGAAGAGGTCCTGTCTGGACCAGCAGGTTCTTTTCGAAGAGTAGGCTGCGACAAAGAGAGGTTAGGGATCATAGTTCAGCTTGTCGCCAGTCCGACCTCCCAAAGTACGCACCATGCAGTTCCTATCGAAGATCAAGCTCGCCCACGCCGCGTCCGTGACGTCCTCCGACTTTGGGCAGGTCGACGTTCCTGCGCGCCGAGATCCAGATCGACTTGGCCGAAGGGGAGATAAGAAGGGCGCGAGTGTTTTTGGAGGTGCGGGACATGTGGAGGAGCGTGAGCGGGTCGAGGTGGGAGCAGATCTGGCGGAGAGCTCGAGGTCAGCCCCCTACGCGCCAACGCCCTTCCTCAACTCGAACGCACCTCGCCTAGGATGTCGAGAGGCATCTCCTTGAAGTACTGGAGCTTGCTGACGCGTCCCTTGCCCTTTGGCGCCGTCGTCGTCGTGTTCTTCCTGCTTGCGCGCACCCTCTTCTTCTTGGGCGCGCTCGTCTCGCCTCCTGCGCACACCAGAGTGTCAGCTACGCTCTCCTTCGCGCACTCAGGCAGGAGCACTACGTACCTTCAGCTGCTGCCTCGTCTGCTGCGGCTCCTCCAGCTCCCCCCTGCACCTCGAGCTCCTGGGCTTCGGCACGCGCCGTCACCGCCCCACTCTTCTCGCCGCTCCCGCCTTCGGCGCAGTTGACCGTACTGGTGCTTGCTTGTACCTGGCCTTTCATCGCGTGGGTTTGGTCAGGTCGAGAAGGGTGGAAGGGAGGAAGGAGGGCAAGCAGTGCGGTCACGCGAAAGCGCGTCTCGACTTTGGATTTTGGCTGAGCGAGGCGGCAGACTCTCCCTCGGTCGCTTCTCGCGTGGTGATTTACAACACGACTTCTCCTCCCTACCCCTCCCTCTCTCTCCGCATCAGCGAACCCAGTTTGATCCGCTCCTCGCAGCGCCCTTCGCTAGATCCACCGCTTCTTCCGGAGCCTGTCGAGCCTGGCGACAATATGAACGCGAGAGGACGGCGAAGAGCAGGAAATCCAGGTGTCGTCCTTTCAGGCAAAGAGAGAGGCGAGGGGAAAGAGCAGTGGCTCCGAGTCTGAGCGCGATCGTGATCCTGCGAAGCCAGTCCGTCTTAATACACCATCTCCTCCACGCCCTCCTCCTCCCCCAGCTCATCAAAAATCGTGCTCCTCACACCTTGCCAAACGATCCTCAACTCCTTCAACCTCGGCATAGTCTCCTGCTCCAACATCAGCTCCCCTCGCATCTCCCCTCTCCTCACTCACCGGAAATCCCACTCTCAACCTCACTCCTTCCTCCTCATCCTGTATCACCGCCAAATAGTAAAGGATCTCCCACCCCGAAATGCCTTCTTGGATCACGATGTTGGAGAGGGAGGAGACGGGGAGGAAGAGGCGGGAGGAGGAGAGGGGGAGAGGGGGGAGGAGGGGAAGGAGGAGGCCGCGAGTGGTGGTGAGTTGGAGACCTAGGCCTCGGATTGCTAGGAGGGATTCTGGGGAGGAGAGGAGTCAGCGCGAGTGGGAGGAGAGCGGAAGGTGGAGCTGGAGCTGGGTGTAGCAGCGTGGGGGAGCTCTGGACTCAGCGGTGCGGCCAACCCAACGCTGTTAGATAGCCAGTACGCCAGGTGTGCCCCAGCCTTGAACCGTTCAGAGGGAAGAGCCGACTCACCCTCCAGCACGACGCTCGTCTTTGCCCTCCCCCACATCGCTCCCAGCGCCAGCCCCGCCCAAGTCCAATAGCCCTGCCGTACCACACTATTAGCTCTTCAGTCCTTCCCCGCGCTTGGAAAAGCGAACGTACCCCCGAAGCCACGGCAGTCCCGAGCAACACCAGTGAGATCGCGTCGAGGAGTGGGGAGGGGAGGGTGGTCGACTGGATCGTGTAGCACGACAGCGCCGGAGTGCCAGAGACCTTTAACCTCGACTTGTCCATTCTCCCAGCCTCTCCCACTCTCGAAGTCGTCGTTCGCTCGTTCGTGTCAAGACAACCCTCCCTCGCGCGCTCCTCTCCCTTCTCCACTGCACGATGACTTCCTTCGCCCCACCCCCCGGCACCCCTTCCGCCCTCCTCGCACCACCAGACCCTCCCTTCCTCGATACAACCGAAGGCGAGACCGCCTTCTTCCGCGCCCTGATCCACCACCGCCCCATCGGACCCGACCGTCACTGGCACATGCTCGCCGTCGAGCTCTCCCTGCGCGATCACTCCTCTCACGACTGGCACCAGATCCCCGAAGGAGATCTCTGGCGCAAGTACGGAGAACTGTTCGACGTCACCAAGCTCGAGGAGATGGTCGCCGTTCGTCGCCTCTCCCTTCCTTTCCTCCCTCCCGGAGTTGGCTGACGCGGAGCAGGACCAGCAAGAAGCGGAGAAAGATGATGACGAGATTCCGGAGAAGGAGTTCGACCTAACGCCTCTCTCGCCCTCTCCCTCCCGCACCACCCTCTTCACGCGCGGCGAACGACCCACCTCCTTCCCCTCCTCTCCTCCCGCCTCTCCAACGCGGGAAATCTCCGTTCCTGTCCAGATGGAGAAGAGGGGAGCGGAGGTGATGGAGAAGAGGTCGGCGAAGAAGGTTAGGAAGAACTTGAAGGAGGAGGAGAGTGGGAGTGAACTTAGTGAGCTCGAGGATGGGGAGGAGGAGAGTGAGGAGGAGGAGAGTAGGGAGGGAGGGAGTGGGGATGATGGAGCTGCGTATGTGGAAAGGGAGGCTTCGAAAGATGCTGGTGCGTTCCTCTGTCTTTCTCGTGTCTGGGGGAAGCAGGAGCTGATGCTTCGTCGCAGCGGTGGGAGAGAAGATTCGCAGCATGCCTCCCATCCAGCGGAACACACGCGCGAGGAGTGGTTCGACGGCTACGGATGGAGGGATGACGGCGAAGGAGGTAAAGGCGGCCAAGGAACACGAGAAGAAGGAGGCGGCGAAGATTAGGCGCAAGGAGCGCGATCAGGCGAGAAAGAGGGAGGCGAAAGAGGCCAAGGAGGCGAAGGAAGCGGCGGCGACGAGCAAGGCGACAAGAGGGAGGGAGAGCAGGGTGCGTCGCCTCGTTTCGCAGGGTGTCTCTCCGCGCGCGCGCAGTGACTGACGATTTTTTCGACGCAGACGAGGTAGCGCAAGAATGAGGTCTCGAAAATCCCCCCATTGTTGTGCAATCAACCCTCCTACGCTCCCCCTCCTCCAAAAAAGTCCTTGAGCGACTGCGAAAGAGCTCATCAGTTTCCAATCCTCGCTCGCTCGCTCGCTCCACGAACTCACCTTCTGCCTCGGATCATGCCCCGCGCTCCCAATCCCTCCCTTCTGTCTCTCCAGCCTCCTCAAATGCTCGACCTGGTTCAACGCCTTGACCGTATGGCGCAACGTCGGCAACGGCACCGTCTCAGGAAGCGGCGGAGGAAGCGCCTCGTGCCTCTCCGGGAGCTCCACCGCATTCCCCTCTCCCTCCGCCAGTCGCACCAATCCCACCTCCTCCGGATCCGCCCAAATCTCCACCCTCGACCAGCCCGTATTCGTGTACCCGGTCGTCTTGATGAACCTCGCCTTGTCTCCCCCCTCTCCAGCCCTCTTGAGCGCAAACATCAATTCAGAGAGGAAGATGCCGTGCGCTACGACGACGACGTGCTCCTGCTCCCCCGTCGCGCTTCGAAGGACGTGTGGCGCCAGAAAGTGTCGCACGACGCTCATGGCGCGTTGACCGACTTCGTCGAGGGATTCGGCGCTCTCGGCGAGGCGGAAGGCGCGGTGATCTTCCCAGGGGAGATGGGCGGAGGAGAAGGCTCCGGCGTCCCAGGGTTGGCCTTCGGCTGCGCCGAAGAATTGCTCGCGGAGGAGCGGGGAGATGGTGAAGGGGGGAACGGGGGTGGAGAGGTTCGCGGAGTGGAGGTTGAGAGCGGTCGTGTGGGCTCGCTTGAGGTCCGAGGTGTAGATTGCTGCGCGCGCGCGCGTGGGGTCAGCTGGGGAGTCAGAGGGGAAGGGGAGCTGCCTCCTGAGGAGGTGGGGGGACGTACCAGTGATGGGGACTTCCTTGAAGTGCTGACCTAGGCGCAAGCTCTGGTTGAACCCATGGTTCGTGAGAGGCGCGTCGCGATGTCCAGCCCAGAGAGCTGTACGAGCAGACGAACGGGGGATCAGCAAGGGGTCCTCGACGACGCGCTGGGGCGTTCCCCACCCCACGATACAGCTGCGACTCACCTGTGAGGTTATCCACGCTCTCGCCGTGACGAACCATCGTCAAGAGCAAGGGAGGCATGGTGCTGGAGAGCTGTCGAGATTCCTCGAGAGGAGGCGCGGATCGGTGGCGCGTTGGACTTGGCTCGTGATCGTGGGGCAGCGGCGAAGAGGGCGCTGGTGAAGGGGTATGGTTGGGCGCGCTGGGAGGTGCGCAAAGGTGTTGAGGTCGGGTCGAGTGTTGTGGTTGGAATCAACCTGCGTGCTCGCGGCGAAGTCGAAAGAGATCTCGGCGAGGCTCGAGGAGGAGCACGTCTTACTCCTCCTTTCCTCTCACTCAGATTTTCGTTCAGCGAGCGCCTGAGCACAGTTCTGAACCAGGTGCGTGCTCGTAGGGAAAGATCCGCTGTACGGACTAGCTGACCTCGAGCTTCCTCGCAGCTCCGGCTCTCCTCTCCTCGAGTCTCTCTCTCAGCTCTCCCACATCGCGGCGGTCCTCACTCTCTCCAATGAATTCAACGCGCGACTCTCCGCCTTTCTACCGCTATCGACGCTCACGGCTCCGAAGACGGCGTGCGCTCCCTCCTCTGCTTGACGACGAGTCGACCGTGCTGGAGTGGAGGTACTGCGTGCGTGCGAAGGTCTCAACGAGCGGAGGAGCTACGAAACAGCTCTCACCAGTCTCCAAACGATACAAACCGCCGACCACAGCATTTCCCTCGCTGTTTGTGCCTCTGCTTTCCCTGCTTCCTCCACCACGTTCCACACATCACTCGCTCCTCTGCGACCCTGCTCCCGCATTTGACTGTCTCGACACGCAGATACTTCCCACTTGTCTATCGGGGAGATTGCGGCTTGGCTGGCCTCGTTGTAGCTGCTCTGAGACTGAAGCTCGCGGACTCGACGACGCGAGCTGATGAGACAACCTCGCGCCTTTTCTGCTCCTGCAGAATCTGGAGCGCTCAAACCACTAACGATTCTGGAGGTGCGAGCTCTGGAAGAGAGAAGGAGCTGGACCGAGGGGTCGGTTGCGAAGGATCGATGATGCTCTCCCTCCTTCGACTGGTGAGTTTCCGTTCTCTTTGGCCTCGCTGTTTTCTCGCTGATGTCTCTTCTCCCTTGCTCGCAGGACTGCCGTTGGGATCTCGGTAGGGACGAGAGCAGGAGGAGCGAACGGAGGGCCGCGAAGACGGGGGTTTCGCTCACGAGTTGGCAAGTGGGAAAAGGTTGATTCGGTCCTTTCCGGTTTTATTCCTGCAATACATTCCGCCCAGTCGTTCAGCTTGAATCTCGCGAGCTTTGCAAAGGCTCCCCTCGAAGAAGTCGAGAAGAGGTCCGAGCTCGACAGCGTTTTCGTCTCTCTGAACCAGCTCGCCCTTGCTCTCCTCCCAACCACTCTCACCCCAACACTCCCTACCCAACTCCCCCCAACTTTACTCTTTACTTCAAAATGGATCGTGGATGCGTAAGTCAATCCCACTCGGCGAGAACGAACGACTGGAGCTGACTTTTCGCCCCCCCCCCCCCCTCGTCAGTACAACTGCGGAGAACGTACGTCTCCGCCTCTCCCCCAGGCTACGACGCGGATACAGAACAGAGAACAACAAGGGGTGGACAAGCGAACGAGGATGCCCGACGAGCCACCCGTTGACGACGTCGCACCCCCAATCCCTCCGATACTGCTGCCGAGTTTTCTTCTCCCGCCCTGCAAACGCTCTTTTCTCCCCCAGTTCCTCCGTTCCCAGGGCGTCAGTGCGATAGGGGAACAGACTGTTAAGCAACTTCTGGAGCGGGCTGAGTGGTGGCTGATGCGTTGCCTCCCTCCCCTCCCCTTCTTCTTTCGACCTCTTCTCGTCCTCGACCAACAGAGGGCCACCTCGCCTCCGC
This sequence comes from Glaciozyma martinii, assembly GCA_025758715.1. NCBI lineage: Eukaryota > Fungi > Basidiomycota > Microbotryomycetes > Kriegeriales > Camptobasidiaceae > Glaciozyma > Glaciozyma martinii. The sequence goes on along the minus strand of JANGFH010000472.1, from coordinate 31,952 downwards.
CTGCCCCAAGGCCGGAACCCCCACCTGCTACAACGTGCGTTCTCTCTCCCTTCTTCACAGGACCCCGCTGATCCCCGTCTCCCAACTCAGTGCTCCCAGGAGGGTCACGTCTCGCGTTCGTCTCCCCTACCCTCCTGCCTCCCCCCTTCCTAACTCGACGTGACAGGCGACTGCCCCGCTGAGCGCAAGGCCAAGGCGTGCTACAAGTGCGGAGATGAGGGCCACCTCGTGCGTTCTTCCTCCCGGAACTCGTTGGCAGAGCTAATGGCGACGATATGCAGTCGCGCGAGTGCCCCCAGAACCCTGCTGGAGGAGCTGGAGGCTACGGAGCCGGAGCTGGAGGATACGGAGGAGTCGCCGGTGGAGGACAGCAGTGCTACAAGGTTCGCTTCGCATTTTGTTTTGTTCGGATCGCGAGGGATGGGAGCTGATGAGTGCGTCGAACGCAGTGCAACGAGGTCGGACACATCTCGCGCAACTGCCCCCAGAACGTTGGAGGCGCCCCTGGAGGATACGGACAGCAGGCTGGAGGTTGTGCGTTCACTTTCTCTCTTCTCGTTCGGGCGAGGGCGGAGCTGATACGGGCGTGCAGACGGACAGCAGGCTGGAGGCTACGGAGGAGGATACGGAGCTCCTGGAGGACAGTTCGGTGGACCCGCCAAGACCTGCGTTCGTCCCCTCCCTCTTCCTCCTCGTCGACACGAGCTGACGGTTTGAATGGGCAGTACACCTGCGGTGGAGTCGGACACTTGAGTCGCGATTGCACCACTCAGCAGAAGTGCTTCAACTGTGGCCAGACCGGACACATCAGTCGCGATTGCACCTCGGCTGCTCAGGCCAAGGCTTGCGTGCGTCCCCCCCTCTCCCTCCTCGCACCTCCACTAACCCCCTTCGCTCCCCCTCAGTACAACTGCGGCGAGTCGGGACACATCTCGCGCGAGTGCCCTGCTGGACAGCAGCAGCAGCAGGCTCCTCAGGATGCTTGAGCGTTGGAATCCTTTCGCCCGCTTGTTCTAGTTCCGTTCTCCCCTTCCCTCCCTCTCCCTGTCTCGATAGGCGGTGTGTACGATTTCGCAGAACCGAATGCAGAAAACGTAATGGGGCGGGGTTGATATGCTCTTACATTGCGATCGCGGAGAGATTGCGAGAGAGAGAGGTGTTGCGAAGCGTCAGGCAAGGGGTTCGACGCGAGTGGTTCCCTCTGGGACTGACTGCCCGTTCGCTACACCTAACCAGGCTCCCAGAGTGCTCAGCGCCCTCCTACCAAAATCTCGCCGCGGCCCCCCCTCTCTTCCCTCCACGCTCTCCACGGAATACGTTCACTGCTGACCCTACTGCGCTCTTCGTGCTCCAGGGTTTCGCTCGGGCCTTGGGTCCTTAACCCCCTGCTGCAGGGATCTCACTCCTGCTCCTCCACACTCAACCTCCCTGCTCCCGCGCGCAGAGCTCAACCTCCCTCTCTGCTTCCCGTCAGCGCTGTGAAGGCGAAACGACTCCCGCTCGTCCCTCCTCCTGCGACTCCCGCTCCCTGCTGAAAAAGCGGAAGACGGTCCCGATACCGAGTGCTTGACCGACTTGCCCACAAGAGGGAATCATGGAGGTGAGTTCTCTCGCCCCCGTTTGGAAGGAGTGGGGACTGAAGACACGGAGCAGACGTTCGACCCCGCACGACTTGAGGTCCCCCTCCTCGATTCCTGGTGTGCAGCCTGTCTCTCCCCTCACGCAATCGAGGTCCGTTCCCCCCTCCTCCCCTCTCCTCCCCCTCTCTCCTCCCCTCTCTCCCCCCCCCCCCGGACGCATACTGACGAAACTGGAGCAGAGGGAGGCCGCGCGAAAGCTTCTGATGAGGTTTCAGGTACGTGCATCCCTCTCCGTGGGTTTGGAAAGGACGCTGATGAGGGGGGGTAGGAGGGGAAGGAGAGTTGGAGGGAGGTGCCGAGGGTGTTAGCGGAGACGAGGAGTGAGGGGACTAGGGTGAGTTTCGCTGGGCCAGGTGGAGGAGGTGCGAGGGAGAGGGCTTGCTGACGCTTTTGGGCAGTTCTTTGCGCTGCAGGTGTACGTCCCCCGAGCGACCTGGTGCGTCGGAGCGGAGCTAACTGGCGTTCCTTCCCGCGCAGGCTCGAGAAGCTCGTCACGAAGCGCTGGGGAACACTCCTCCCTGACGACCGCTCCGGTACGGACACTTTCCGCTCGTTCGTGGACCGTCGCTGATCGTCCGAGTAGACGTCCGGAATTTCGTGGCGAATACGATCAGTGCGGCGGCGGCGAACTCGGAGACGCTGGCAGCGAATCGGGCGTTCGTGCGCAAGTTGGATGGAGTTCTCGTGGAGGTGCGTGACCCTTTCGCAGGAAGGGACTTCGGCTCACGAGGGAGACTGCGCAGATTCTCAAGCTCGACTGGCCGCACGAATGGCCCGATTTCATCGCGACGCTTCTTGCGTCGTCGCAGCTCGACGCGGCGCTCTGCGAGAACAACCTGCTCGTGCTCAAGATGCTTTCTGGTGCGCCTTCCTGGTCCCTTTTAGCTAGCGTGCTGATGTTTGACGCCGGCGCAGAGGAGATGCACACATATTGGGAGGATCGGATCTCCCAGCACAAAGCTTCGGCCTTACGTCGACACCTCGTTCGTGCCTTCCTCCTCCGCACCCACGAATGCCTGCTGATTCCGCACGCCCTTTCGCAGTCGACCGAATTCTCCAAGATCTTCCCCCTCCTGACCTCGATCCTCGCTACCGTCGGCCAAGGGCACAGCGACGGGCTACACAAAGCCGCCATCGAAGCTCTCGCGCACTTTATCGAATGGATCGACGACGACTGGATCGACAGCGTGCTGGTGGCGCTCATCCTCCCTGTGCGTTTCCCATTTTCGTGCGTCGTGAGATGTCGCTGAGCTCTGGTGCAGTGCCTACGGTATCCGAATCTCCAGCTCGCAGCGTTGAGGGCCCTTGCGCTCATTGCGACCATCACTCCGAGCGACGAGTACGACGAAGCGGCTGCGAAACTGGGGTACGAGATCATGGGAGGAGTCGCAGCTATGATTCCTATCGACGACGGTGTGTGAGCCGTTCTCGTTCTCGAACTGGAGCTGATTCGAACGGTTCTGTCGCAGCGAATGGGAGGACGTACGAATCGTGGCGCGAATCAGTAGATTCAGCTCATGCGAATGCGCTCGCTTTGCTTCTCATCAATATGTGCGTTTCAGCTCCACGGGGGAGGGACGCGACTGACCACTCTCGCAACGCAGCGTCGGACTTCACCTCGTCGCGTACGAGGACTGGGCAGCACACGAACCCTTCCTTCGACTCGTTCATCACTACCTCTACAAACTCTCGCTCCTCGAGGACAACGACGTCGTCAAGGCCTGCTTCGAGTACGTTCTCCCCTTCTCCTCCCCTCGACTTCGCTGACTCCTCGCAGGTACTGGGTCAAACTCCTCGAATTCGTCCACGACGACCGAACGCGCCTCTCCGATGGTCCCTCCTACGACAAACTCCCATCAGACCAGCCTGAGCTCCCATCGGACCTCGCGATGCTGGCCAAGTTTACGTACGAGGGATGGATCCCGCCGGATGGAGCAGGGTCGATCGAGCTGCGGTGCGTCGTCGATAAGCGGATGAGGATGAAGCCCGTCTTGGACGATTTGAGGCGAGTGCTGTTTGAGAGGATGGTGCCGCCTGCCGAGGTGTGATTTTCGACGCGTTGGTCGAGGAGTGAGGAAGCTGACGTTGGTTCGTAGGCGCACTACATTCAAGGAGACGCTGACGGCGATGGAGGGAGGGACAACCTCGTCGATACCGAGAACTTGGCGCTGCACGCTGTGATGAGGGATACGCTCGTCTACCTCAGCCATATCGACTTCTTCCACACCGTCGGCAGCATCAAAGCAAGTCTCGCAGACCAGGTTCGCTCCTCCCCGTTCTCCCCCCAGATTCCCAGCTCACCTCGCCAACTTCGCAGATCTCAGGCAGCAGCTTTTCTCCCGCTCAGCTCGACCGACTTTGCTGGCTTATCGGCGCCCTCGCAACTCGCCTCATCGACATCGGCCAAAACGATCGAGATCCCCTCGCCCTCGCTCTCGCCATCGACACCCGTCTCGGAATCCTCCCTACAGACGAGTCGGCCTGGTTCGTCGACTTCATCAATGGACTCCTCGCGCTCGCCGAGGCGCGATCGGATCAGGAGGACAAGACGGAGATCGATTGCTGCCTCATGTTCGTCCTGGGGAGGTACCCAAATTTCGTCCAGGACAACTACCCGTTCCTCAAGATGGCGCTCGAGCGGATCTTTGGGTTCTTGGAAGCCGCCGACCAAGGTTCGTTCTCGAGTTAGGGAAGAGGGAGAACGGGACTGATCTCGCCCTTCGCAGTGCCTTCGAGCGTACTCGACATGGCGACCGACACTCTCGGGATCCTTTCCTACTACTGTCGCGTGGAACTCAGCGAATCTCAGCCTGGCGAATCGGAACCGCTCATCGACTGCCTGCTCAGGGAGAAGCTTCCGCAGCTGCTCATCAAACTCGACAAACACGTCGAACAGGTGCGATCTCGCTCCGTCTCCGCAGTATCGCTCGCTAATGATCTTGGAATCTGCAGCTTCAGTCGGTGTATGGCGCTTTGGGCGCTGTCATTCGTGCTTGTCCGGAAGGAGAATGGACGAGCGACTTGCTCTCTCGACTTTTCGCGCAGCCAAATCAAGCTGTGCGTACTCCTCTCCCAGATCCTGCAGGAATGAACTCATCTCATCTCCGCACAGCTCTCTGACGTCGTCGACCTGCTTCGCACCAACCCCGAAGCTCTCATCGAACCAGCAACCTCTCGCCTTGTCTACAAGATCCTGCGCCTCAACTCCGCCGTCACTCTCTCCCTTCGCTCCCTCGTCTCGTCCCAACTCCTTTTCATCTACCCCCAGCTTCCCATCATCTACCAACAAGCGAGCGAGCTCATCACTCGGGCCATCGCGCAATTCGGTCTCGCGGCAGCAGATCACTCGACGATTCGCGCCCTTCGCCTCGTGCGGAAGCAGATCCTCTCCTTGACGAGCCTCTACATTGTCGCTCTGCAGAACGACTCGCCACAGGAGCTCGCAGCGGGAGCTATGTCGACTTCGGACAAGCTTCAGCAGCTCCTCGAGGGGATCCTTCCTTCGCTCGCGGCGGTCATTCTCCCCGACATGATCGCAAGCCCTCCCGAATTGATCGAGATCCAGGTCGTCGAGCTCATCGACATCCTGTTCAACAACATCGGCGTGCGTCCTTTCGCTTAGAATTCTGGGGTGCGGCGAAACTGATCTGCTGCTTTCGACAGGGAATCGTTCCTCAACCTCTCGCGACGCAACTCATCGAACCTGTCCTGGAACTCATAACTCGAATGGCCAAGTCGGGATCCTTTGACGACTTTTCCGAGCTGCGTCGAGCTGGGTACTTTGCGATGGCGTTCGTTACGAGCATGCGGTTGCTGCGTAGGTGGTTTCGGTTCCTCCCTCGCAGCTCACGCTGACTGTGGTCTCCGCAGGCGTCGAGGATCTTCCAGCAGCTACGCAAGAGCAGCTTGTCGATCTTTGCGTCTACGGAATGAACGTCCTCAACCGCGATGTTGCTAAGAACGCTCTCGTGTGAGTTTCTCCTCGTTCTGGAGACCAACGCGTGCTAACCTCGACGCAGTATGTCCTACCACCTCTTCAGCTGCTGTCCGCCGGCCATGTTTGCTCCTTCAGGCTCGCCAGTCTCACCCGAACTCGCTCTCGACCTCTTTCGCACGCACATTCTTCGCATCTTGGACAACATTTGGATCGTCATGACCGATGCGGAGCACAAGAACAGTGAGCTGCATCGCTTTTCTCGCTGTCCTCGTCGTCGCTGATCGCTTCGACAGCTTTCGAGAACCAAGCGCCCGTCATCGCGCGAGCTTTCGAGATCTGTTACCGAAACTCGAGACCCATCTTCGAGGATTCGCAGTACTGCCCTAGCGTGACGAACGAGGAATGGGTTCGAAGATGGTTCCACCGCTCCTTGATCAGCACCTTCCCCCAACTGGCTTCGTAAGTCCTCCCTCCAGTCTCCGCGACGCCATTCTCATCCTCTTCTCCTCCCGCAGGCAAACTCACGCCCTCGATACGCTTTTCCAGAAACTCTGGAATCTCCCACGCCGCAACACCCAGCGTTCGTCCTCTGCCTGCTCCCCCTCCCTCTTCGCTGACGCCCTCCCTTTCCAGAGGAAGACCGATTCGGAATGGTCCTTCGCGACTTTCTGCTCGATCTCGGCCAGTTCCGTGGGGAGGATAACTCGGAACTGTACCTTGAAGCGAAGGAGGCGGAGCAGCGACGACTGGTCGAGGCTCGGCGGGAACGGATGAAGCGGATTCCGGGACTCGAGGAGATTGGCGAGGTGCGCGTTTCTCGCGGGCTACGAGGCGGGAAGGGAAGGAGCTGATTGGCGTCTTTCGTGCAGCCTCCGGATGGGAATCTGGGGCAGCGACTTACGATCGCTGTTGACGAGTGAGGGAGCGAGGTCGTGCTTCCTTTTGTTTACAACCCCTCATGGCCCATTTACAACCTCTTTAGACTTCAGTAGCATCCCCGCATACGGTAATGCACAAAGGACATGTGTGGAGCGGCTGGGGCGCGAGATCGTGAGCTTCCACTCCGAGGAGCTTCGGCTCCGCTGGATCTGAGCAGCTCGAGAACGGGCAGGGCTGCCGCCTCAGACTGAGCTGGAAGGTGGTGTACACCTCAGCTCTCTATTTGCAGGCAGGAGGAGACCTGTAGCGTTGGACCAACCCACAGACGTTCGAGGAGAGCCTGGGAGAGCTGTCGCGTTCTGCTCTCGCGGCTGTCAGCTCTTTCTCCTCGACCTCACTGGACGCCGCGACCAGAAGATGGATCCAGCTGGCCGACTGAACCCCAACCGCCGTGGTGGCCCAGGCCCAGCTCCTGCCCCAGCTTCCTCTCCGACTCAACCTCCCTTCGACCTCGAGCTCCTCCGCAAAGCGAGCGCGACGCTCACTCCTCAAGCCTTCCTCTCCCTCCTCGAAACGGATGTGTATCCCCAGCTGGCTGCGCTTCACAAGTCGATTTCGTCGGGCCTGGCGGCCAAGTTCGAGGAGGCGATCAAGCTCCAGGAGGGAAGGGATGTCTATCTCAAGAACGTCAACTACGTGGGCCACAAGGCGAGCTTGGACGATCAAGTGGAGGAGCTAGTGGTGGCTGTGAGGAGGAACTGGAAGGAGGGCTGGGAGCACCACGTGAGTCCAAGCCGTTTGGAGTGAGGGAAGGAGCTGATGCGAGTGCTCTCTCCAGGACCAGCAGATGCGGGACATGGCGAACGAGATGCGAGTTTGGCTCGGGCAGCTGTTCGAGTGAGCGATAGAGCACGGTCTGGAGCTGGCTCAAGTCCACAAGTGTCTCCTCCTCTGCAGCTCGACCATCGACGGGATCAAGGGCGCCAGGTCCAGGTGAGCTCGCAGGCTCTTCCCCACGCCCCCGCACGCATTCACACTCTCCGCAGGATCAACTTTGACGAGCTCTACATCCTCGGCGACGACCCCAAGCCCTTCCGCATTCGCTACTCTGCTCGAGAAGTCGTCTACACGGGATACGAGCTCCGGCGTATTCTCCTCAGCTTCTGGCGTGACCTCTGCCTTACGTCGCTCCTGGAGGATGGATCGGAGAACAACAGACTTGTCCTCGCCATCATCCTCTTCCTGGAGCAGCAAAAGTTGACCGAGGAGTTCATCTCGCTCATCCGGACGAACGAAGGTGCGCCTGCGGTCCTCCCTCCGCGACAGAGCAGTTCTAACGTTTCGCTCTCCCGCAGAAATCGCAAAAGCTCTTCAACCGAAGAGGGTTCACGAATGGAGGTTCGTTCACTACAACGACGAGTGAGCGATGTCGAAGCTGAGAACACGACGCCGGATTAGCGTTGACGAGATTTCGCGCGGAGCAGAGCTCACTCCGACTGAACTCAACCAGCAGCGAGAAGACGCCGCTCCATCCTGCGAGGACGGCGTCAGCTCAAGCCGAAGCAACGGAGGCAAGGCGCACTCACTCTGATTTCCGAGCCGCACGAACGGCATCCTTGCTAGCGAGAGCCGTGTTCTTTTGGGCAGAAAGCCACTGCTTCAGCATCTCCCCGTCCTGCGAAGGAAAACAAGGAGTCAGCGAATGAGGCGAAAGAAGACGTGCTGCGAAGCCTCCAACCTTCTTGAACTTCTCGAGGTGCTCAAGCTGGACTCGCTCGTACTCCTGTAGCTGCGCAAGGCGCTCGCGCTCCGACGCTGACAAGCCGTACTTGCAGCGCAACGACCAAACCTCCTCGAACCAAGGGAAGCGACGCGCGATACGTTCGGTTCTGGCAATGGCGTAAGGTACGAAGTGGCATGCTAGAAAAGAGAAGAAACATAGTCAGCCACGGCTGCTTGCACGAAGCAAGGAAGGCTCACACTCGTGGGCATCACCTGGAGGCAAAGCAGGGTCAGGATCACCGTCTTGCAGAAGAGAGGCTGAAAGAACTCACTCGGAATTTGAGGAAATGGTTCCAAGACCAGCTCAGAGAATTTGAGAGGCAGGTGCGGGGTTCTGAGGATGCTGTTGCGAGGTATCAGCCGACGAACAGTGCTCCCTGCCGACGCGACTCACTTGGCTCTGGTGCAGCCCGGACAGAGCCGTACGAACAGATCCAAGACGAGCTTCTTGATATTCTTCTTGCCACACATCTTCGCAGGCAATCACCGCGATCAGCTTCGTCTCTCGACGACCTCACGTCCCGCTACGAAACGCACCTGGCAGGTCCTCCCGTACACCAGCTGAGCGTACCGAAGCTCACTCGTGCATGCCGACACAAGATCATTCAAGCCCACTCGCTTTCGCCCGTCGACCCAGAGAGGAACGGCCGAAGGAGCAGCCAGGAACGCGTGGAAGATCTTGGAGGTGTAGCTGAGGCTGAGGAGGTCGCTGGGATCGAGGTGAGAGCACGTCTGCGAGGGAGCAAAGTCAGCTGCGTTCCCAGAGCTCAAGGAGAGCAGCACTCGCCTCTGAGAGCACATCGAACGGCATCGCGTTGAACGAGGAGAGGGCGCCCTTCTTCCCCTTGACGCGCGAGAGCGGGTTGTCAGTCAATGCGCGCCTTCTTCCTCGCGGGTTTGGTGACGGCTATCACGACCAGCGTTAGCTCCCGTTCGTCCTCCTCCTCCGGCGTGGGCGCACCTGCTTCATTCGCCGCGTCCTCGACCATTTTCGACTTGGAGCTGCCCGAGGGATCGACGGGGCCGGCGTCGGTTGCGCGGCCGTCTTTGGAAGAGCTGGGAGAGGGTGGCGCAGCAGGTGGAGCCATCCGTTGTCCGAAAGTTGTTTGAGGGTGAGCGGAAGAGACGGAGAGAGAAGCGCGTTCTTCGAACTCAGGACGACGATCGCTCCAAAGCTCTCTCCCAGCTCTCGCCCGTCCTTCCTCGATACCTTTCCAAACTAGTTTGTTATGCAGATGATACGCCGAATGCTATACAACCCACTCCTCCGACCCCCCTAGCGCCTCTTACGCAATCCAGCAATCTTCCTCCCCCCCTTCCCAGGACTCTCATCTCCTCCCCCACTCCCAACATTAAACATGCCTCCCGCCGCCGGACTCCCCGGAACACTCGCGGGCGCCGGCGCTCCAAACGCAAACGGCGCAGGCTGAGCTCCTCCCGCCAGCGCTCCAAACGCGAACCCGCTCGTCGGCGCAGCTCCGAACGCCGGAGGCGCAGGAGCTCCAAACGTCGGCGGTGGCGCCGACGTCGGAGTCCCAAAGGCGAAAGGGGCGGAAGAGGCGGTGGGAGCTGCGCCAAAGGAGAACGCTCCTGCTGCGGCCGGAGCCGCACCAAAGGGCGAAGCGGCAGGCGTGCTCGCTCCGAAAGGCGAGGCCGTCCCGTTCGTGCTCCCAAACGTCGACATGGGCGCGCTCTGCGCTCCTCCTGCGCCGAAAGGGTTCGACGGAGGAGCCGCTCCAAAGGCGAAAGGTGCCGTGCTCGTAGGCGTCGTCGCTCCCGATCCCGGCGCCGCGCCAAAGAGGTTCGATCCTGACGCTCCTCCGCCGAAGATGTTGGAGGGGGGTGCGCTGCTGGTCGATCCAAAGGCGAAGGGGGCGGAAGAGGTGGCGGCGGCGGGTGCAGGAGCGCCAAAGTTGAACGCTCCTAGTGCGGGCGATTGGGGTGCGGGGGAGGTCGCAGCCGAGGTCGCGGCGGATCCAAAGCCACCGAAGGACGTCGCTGCTGCGGGCGTGCCAAAGAGGGAGGATCCGCTCGACGTAGCTCCAAACGAAGGAGGGACGACACTGGTCGCTGGCGCCGCTCCGAATCCTCCGAACGTTCCTGCGCCACTCCCGTTCGTCGCTCCACCTCCAAAGAGGTTCGCCGAAGGCGGGGCGGCAGCGGGGGCGCCAAAGGAGAAGGACGTCGGGGCTGCCGCAGGGGGAGCAACGGCCGTAGGAGGCGCAGACGACTCGTCCTCCATCCCGCTGTCCTCGTCCGCATCCTCGATGGCTGGTGCTGCGCCGAAGCCGCCGAAACTGGGTGCGGGGGCAGCGGCGGGAGGGGCGGAGGGAGCGTTGAAGGCGAACGGGGAGGGTTTGTCGATCTGCTGCGGGGTTGCGGGGGTGGTGCCGAAGCTGAAGGAGGGAGGGGCGGAGGTGGCGGGTGCGGTGGGCTTGAAGTCGAAGGGGGAAGAGGTGCCGTTGATCGTGGAGGTCGTCTTCTTCTGCAACGCGAAACGATCGGAATCTCCTCCTGCGCCACCAAGAGAACGACTCACCTCCACCTCAGCAGGCTTGCTCCCAAACATCCCTCCATTCGCTCCGTTCCCGAATCCACCAAAGCTCGGTGCGGCCGCAGGCGCAGGCGCCAGCGTCGCTCCATTCTCCTCGACAATCTTGGCGATTGGCTTCCCAAACGCCGCAAAAGGGTTCGCGACAACCTCCTTCGCTGCCTCCTCCTTCTTCTCCAGCGGCTTGACAGCGGGTGCGCCGAACGAGAACGGTGCAGCGGCGGCGGGAGGGGGAGGAGAGGGTGCAGAGGGCTTCTCGGCGAGGGCGGCGCCGAAGAAGTTGGGCTTGGAGGTCGAGGGGGTTCCGAAGAGGGAGGGCGTGGGGGTGGTCGAGGGCTTCGAGAAGAAGTCGGACGAGGTGGAGGTGGTGAGAGTCGGGGCGGTCGGCTTGGAGGCGGGGGCGGTGACGGGGGTAGGGGCGAAGGAGAAGGGCGCGGGTGCCGTGGTGGCTGGGGCGGGAGGGGAGGCGAAGGAGAATGCTGGTGCGGGGGCAGGAGCTGCAGAAGGCGCAGGGCCCAACCGACTCATAAGCCCGTTCGACTCGACCTTGCTCGTCTCGACCTCGACCTTCTTCGCCGTCGTCGTCGCTGCGGGACCGAAGCTGAAGTTGGCGGGGAAGACCATCGGGGGGAGCTTGATCTTTCCCAGCTCGCCCTCGTCGACAGGCGGAAGGTCCTCCTCCCTCGCCGAAAAGACCTTGGCGGAAGTCGTGTGCGCGCGAGAGTTGTGGGCTCGGCCGGGGCGGAGGGAGGACGGGGCTGCGGTGGCTTTGGGTGCCGGGGCGGGGAGAGGAGGGGGCGAGAGAGCCTCGGCGGCCGGAGGAGGAGGGGCGGGGGACTTGCTTTGGCGGGTCGACCTCGAAGGGAGCGACTCCATGTCCTGATCGCGCGTGCTGCGGGAATCCTCCTCCTCCTCCGTATCCAGCCTCGCGCGTCCCTTGCCCTTGGACTTCCTCGTCGACGCAGGCAGAGGAGGCGCGAGAGCCTTGCCCTTGCCCTTTGCCGCCTCCTTGACCATGCTCCTCGTCTTTCTCCTCGGCGCGTCCTCCTCGATCTGCCTCCCTTCCCTCCTCTCCCGCTCCTCCTCCTCATCAAACTCGCGCTCAATCTCCCTCCGTCGCTGACGTGGTTCCTCGGCCGCGACACGCTCCCTCTCCCGCTCTTCTCGCTCCTCGCGATCCTCTTGCTCCCGCTTCGCCCGCCGTTCCTCCCTCGCACGGAAGACACTGCTCAGGCCTGTCCCTTCTCGGGCTTCGCCGCCCCGCGGGTTGGCGCGTCGAGTGTAGGGCGAGAGAGGGGTCGAGACGCTGTGGCTGAGGCGCGAGGTCGTGCTAGGTGTGGGGACGTTGATCTGCTTTGGCTGGAGGGAGGTCAGCGGGGCTCCAACAGGGTGGAAAGGCGAGCATACTCGGACTGCACCACGCTTAGCTTCTCCTAGGGGCGTCCGACCCATCCCTTCGAGGACTTCGAGGATCCGCTCCGCCTCGTTCTTGGGCAAAGGTTGCGCGTCCCTGCTCACCAAGGTATCAGCTCCATTCCCTTCCACGCCCACAGAAGAAACGCACCTCTCCCTCTCTCGTTCCCTCTGCTCCCGACTGATCAAGCCCTCCTTGGGATCCCACACGAGCATCTTCTTCCTCGCTCGTTCCTCTCCCATCCCGAGTCCAGGGTTAAGCGGGCTACCCCTCCTCCCAAACTCGGCGTCCGACCGCGGTGGACTCCCCGCCTCCGAGTAGTGCGGTCGCTTGCTGCCTGACCCAGTGACGCTCCCTGCCGCCGAGCGGGGGAGGGACGCGGCGTAAGGGAAGAGTGCGTGTCCTGTCGAGGACGAGGGGCCGGGAGAACGAGCGGCGAAAGGGGATCGGGAGGTGAGGCCGTACGAGGGGGATCGGGGACCAAAGGAGGGGGAGGCGGGACCGCTAAAGTTGAAGGCGGACATGGAGGTGGCGAGCGTGTTGCGGGTTGGGGAGGGGGATCGGTTGGCGTACGAGAGGGAGGAGAGGGCGGGAGAGGCGTTGCGGGAACGGGATTGGAAGGCGGGGCGGGGTTGAGGAGGAGGGTTGAGGACGAGAGTCGAGTGAGTCGAGCGGGGTTGGCGAGATGAAGTTGGGGGCAGGGCGAGGGCGGAGAGGGAGGAAGTGCGAGGAATGTTCTGTCTGGGCGGGGCGAGAGTCGCAGGCAGTCCTCTTCCTCGAGGTGCTCCTGTAGCTTCGAGTGACGACTCGGACGAGGCGAGGTCGGCGACACTCTGCGAACGAGCGATGTTCTGCTTGCTCCCACTCCGAAAGAGGAATCCGAGTGCTCGCCCTGGCAGTCCCTTGACCATACTCACGAGCCCGCCGTGGACGTGACCGTGTTGGTTGGCCGCCGTTGCGCTCGCCTCCTCGATCCGCTGGTCCTGCACGGCGGCTGCTTGTCCACGCGCCGTCCGCCGAGCGTACGGACTGAACCCAGGCCCGGTCGTCTTGCCTCCAATCGTTCCCAGAGCGCGGCCTGACCGAGTCGTGATGGGAGAGTTGGGGAGGGTCGAGGTGGAGGCGGATCGAGACACGCTGCCGAGTTGATCTCTTCGCCGTTGGGCTCCACTCGCCGGCGCCGTAGTCGGGGTGTAGTCGTCCGCGTAGCTCATACTGGCCTTAATTGGCGAGGGAGGGGAGCCAACGGGGAGGATGGAAGAAGGGAGAGAAAGATCTTCTCCACTGTCTTGGACCTCTTCCCTCAACATTGCTCGACCTGCTCTGCCGACCTGCTGCTCCCCAGAACAGCGGATGGTACTGGGGTACACCCAGATGCTGCCTTGGACCATTAGCGATACTCTCGGCTCAAACGGTGCTGCCGTCGAGGCGACCTCCTTCTTCGAGTCACGACTGGGCGTCCTTGCTGCTTCTGCTCTTCGAAGGGTGTCGCGCTTGCACCGGAGACTCCCTAACATCGCTCAGCCAGCCACCTCAAACCGCTTCTCCGTCCGGGACTGCTCTGCACCACTCGACCTCGAACCCGCCTTGCCCGCCTGTGAGTTCACCACGGGAAGAGGACGACTGCTTCTCACCTTTGCCAAACAGCGGATATCGACGTTGGACCTCCCGACGCGCGAGAGGTGCGATCTGCGTCCTGCGAGATCGGTTCGCTGGAACGACTCAACTTCCTCAGGCACCCACCGGAAGCAGCTTGCCATCTCCACCCAGTTCCTTTCCGCCCCTTCCATCACCCTCGCACTAGCACCATCTATCTTCCCAACACCCCACCCCCGCACAGAACGAGAGCATCCTCCAAACGCAACTTCTTCACTTGGCGCGATTCGTGACCCCAGTCCCGCTGCTGGAGCAGTCGGGAGGGACGATTTCCTCGCTGGCGCCGTCGGCGGGGAACGTTGTTGGGGCTCATTTGATGTGCGAGTCAATAGGGGAGCGAAGGAGGGAAGATTGTGACCTGGGGTTCGAGCGCAGCTGCGAGATTGGGCTCCCGGGCTCCAAGCAGATGGCGCAGAGCCTCGTGAGTTTTATTCCTGTCTTCTTCCAGGTGCAGCACTGATTTCTTGCGAGCAGCTATCGGACTGCTGTCGTCGTCACCTCGCGATTTAGGGCTGATGGAGTTTGCCGACCATCTCGTTCGTTGGCAGGAGGACTGAGGATCCGATGTATGTGATGGTTGCAGTGTCCATGGCGGAAGAGGACCAAGTTGCCCAGCTTCAATCTGGATCGCCAGCGAGGGGAGAGGGTGAGGAGGAGGAGAGCGAGGGGTCGGATTGGGAGTAGCACTCGGGAGGAATGCAAGTTTGCGGTTGAATCGCTTTGGCTTCCATCGTCGTCAGCTTTTGCTCGCTTTGCGCTGTCCTGCTCGTGGGGCAGACCAGAGGTTGCGAAAAAGCGAAGATTGCGAAAGAACAAGTGCGAGCCAAGATTGAGTCGACTTGGTCGTCGCATCCTCGGAAACATCCCTCGCTAAATCCACCCTCTTTTAGAACGGGTGCAGGCAGAAAGAAGCAGGAACAGCGCCACTACTCGGCGCGTGCACTTCCTCACTCCCCCTTTCCTCGTCGCCTCATCTCGTCTCTTTCTTTCGCTTCGCCCTTTCGTCCCTCGCTCCCTCGCTCCTTCACCCTCAGCGACGTCCGCAACGGCTCCTCTTGTTCCTCGACACCTTGCTACACCAACAACTCTCCCGCAATTGATCCTCCTGCGGTCCCCAACGCTTTCTCCCCCGCCTCCGAACCACCTTTGACCACTTTGACCCCACTGCCTCCCCCAGTGGTACGACGGTTTCCCTCTTCCCATCGGCGTTCCCGCAGCTACTTTCTGCTTCACCCCGTTGCAGAAGTGGAATCACGCCTTTGGGATGTCGAGCAGGAAGTGAGAGGAGAGCTACTTCAGAGAGGAGGAGTCCAGGCCAAGTGGCTTCTTGATCGTTAAAGGGAATCCAATCTCCGGACGAGCGGAACGAAACCGTGGTCGAGTTGCAGAAATGCAAAAGCAGAATCTCAGATCTCGGCAGCGAGGAGCCATCTCCCCTCTGGGACTACTTCAACCTCCGCTCCTTCTTACTGGGGCTGCTCTTCTTCCAGGTCAAGGCTAGCAGCTGTAGAAGCAGTCGCTGGAGTGTGTGCTTGAAGTTCACAGGAGCGAGTTCGTCTGCCTTGCGCTCCTGATTCTGTAAAACAGGATAGTGCCACCACCTTGAAAGGCGGTGTGTTTGAAAAGTCTGGCGTCTTCCTGCTGGGGCGGTACGAGTTGCGGGGAGGATCAAGTAGTCTGGCGGGAGCCAAGCAAGGCCGGCTTTGAACGACTACAGCTTTCCTAGTCCGTATTGGTCTGTAATTGAATCACTGCAGATTTAGTAGTGGGCTAATTCAAACACTACAAAAGAATGGCTCACTATAAAATAGCAAGTAACTCCAATTGCATTTTGTTACTTGGTCCGACCTCCTCCCTCTACCTCCCGGTATCTCCTCTGTTGGATCCTAGTAGATTCCGAGGCATTTGGAAGCAACGAAAACAGTTCAAAAGCCTCACCCTCCAAGTTCGGCCTCGCTGTGGAGTCTGCGCTACTCCAGATGTCTGGTTTATTCCCAAAGCGAAAAAGGTAGTGCCGCCACCTCGAAAGGCGGCCGCACTGTCACAAAGATAGTGTTCCTGAACAGCCCAGAGGACCGCACGCATTGGAATTTCTTCGTGGATACGAATGAGTCGCCGTGCAATGCGAAGATACTCCAAGGGAAGGTCACGTTTGATGAGCCGCAACCTCCGGAACCAGGTAAGTATGACTAGGTGGAGCGCAGCACTTCGACGCCGACAAAACCAAGTTCAAGACGCGGCTCAAAGGCAGTGGCTGACGCTGGCGGCGCTTACGACCAAAACACTCCTCTTCCTCTTGGCCACTCCCTCGCCGCTCTGCTGTTAATTCTGGGCTAACTGCTTGTCGAAGAAACGCCGTTGCGAAGGCGTACCAAGAGAGCGAGGGATTTTTGAGCGACTGGGAGCGTCCAGGCCGCAAGGCTCAAGAGCACTGGCACCTCAACGTTCTCACCCTCGCGGCTTCCCCTGGAGTTTCAGGGTGCAAAGAAGCTCCTTATAATACATAGAGATCACCAGAGAGATACGCAGGCAAGAAGGCTGCGAAGCTCTGGGGAGGAAAGGAGGTCGAGCGACTTCGCTCAATTTTGGCGACGCGACTTGCTGGCTCTTCCCCTCTCTCAAATCCAGCCTTAAATGCTCCTCCAGCAATGGATTCCCCGCCAGAAGCAAGCCTGCAGTCAGCTCCCACCTCAGAAGCCGCGACGGCGAGCTTCGACGCGTTTGAACGCTGCTGCTCTTCCAGGTGCGCGATCGGTGAACAGCGCGCAGGGCAGAGAGCTAATCCGGCCTTTGGAGCGGCGCGTGTCGCAAATAAGAAGGCGCGAACGGCCAAGCCCGCAGCTCGCACCAAGGGGAGGAAAGGCTCCCTCCAGAGCTTCGACGCGGTGCCGCTGGATGTTCTCTCCCGCGTACGATTCCTTGTTCGCCAGTCTGAACGAGTGCTGACCGTTATTGCGTGTAGATCTGCTCCCACCTTAGCTCTCCCGACCTCCTCGCTCTCTCGACCACCTCCAAGGCGTTCCGGTCGTTCCTCGCCTCGAGCTCCGCCGGTTCCGTCTGGACCCTCGCACGGGAGCGGATTGGACTGCCAAAGCTTGTCGCAGGGAAGCTGAGCGAGATGGAGTCCGCCCAATTGGTTCATGGGACACTTGTCACTCCCTCGGAGAAGGCGAGGGAGTCGAGGTGCTGACGCGGGGTGCTTGGTGCAGCTCTGTGGAAGGAAGAACATCCACAAGATCGACTTTCAGCTACGTGTGCGAGTATGCCAGCCTTGCGGCAAGAAGAAGTGAGCGTCTAAGGCGGGTTCGCGCGAGGGAGGCTGGCTGACGACCTCCGCAGCATCGTTTGCTGGAAGTACGACAAGCGCTGCGCGTCTCTCCATAGTCTCACTCGTTTGTTTGTTACTTACGCTTACAGTGAGCTTCTCATTTCTCTGCACCCAGCCCCAGTTCGCTAACCTCCGCAACAGCGCCACATTTGGATCGCAAGACATGTTGAGTTTCTTCTCCCTCCTACAGCGCTTCAATCTGCTGATACCGCTCCTCCAGATCATTTTTATCCCGCTCTTCTTGCAAAGCGTCACGAGCTTGATGGCCTCTTCCCAGACGCGAGGGAGCTCATGCGCCTCGAGGACCTGGGTGGAACGCTGGATTGGACCGGCTGGCAAGGATCTTGCTTCCCCGAGATTCCGGAACTCGAGGGAGCGCTGGAGTTGCATCGTGCGAGTGCGCACAAGTACCAGACTGAGCTTCGAGCGGTGCGTTCTTTCGCTGTTCTCGCTCCTCTCCGTCGGTTCGAGCTAAACTCAACGCTTGCGGGACTCCCTGCTTCTGGAAAAGTGGCTCAAAGGCCAGAAGGAGATGAAGAGCGCCGAGAAAGACGGTCTTCGAGCTTCGAGGCGAAGGGAGTGCGTCTGGCGCTGTTTGCGGCTTCGGGGTGCTGACACGCGTTCGCAGGATCGAACGTCGCTTCATCGCTCAAGGCTGGGACGCGTCCTAGTGAGTTTCCGCGCGCTCCCTCTGACAAATCTACTGACGCCTTCGCAACAGCTTTACTGCCGTCGGCTGGACGCAGCACAAGCTGATACACGAACCCAAGGCGTTGACCGAGCGAAGTGCGTCCTCAGGCTGCTTCCCTCCCTCTCGGCTTTGCTAACGCTTTCCTCGCAGTCTGGACCAACATCTCACCTCGACTCGAAGAGTTTCTCAACGGCGAGAAGGGCAAGAAGCTCGTCCACAAGGTCGGAACGCTCACTCGCCTTCGACAAAACGCTCTCGAGGGGTATTGGACCCACTTGTGCCACTCCCTCACGCTCGCCGATCCCACAGACAACTTGCCCATCGTTCCTCCTTTCGCCATCTTCTCTTCCTACCGACCGTCAAGCCGTTCTGGGAATCCGAGGACCGACCCTTCAACGTCGAGGAATGGCGCCGCCGAGATATCCAATCCCCGATCCAATCGGACCTCGTCGAGCTCAGCGACCAATTCCGCGACCGAGTTTATGCCGCTCTCATCGCCACTCACTCGTCCGTCCTCTCCAAAACCCCGCTCGCCGCCGCCCTTCCCGCCCTCCCCGATCTCCCCAACCCCACCGTCGCCCAAAAGCTCGCCTACCTCTCCCTCCGCACCTCCATCGTCGCATGCCGCTGCGGCAGCTCCTTCGACGTTCCCAAACTCATGTCGCACATCGCCTTGGGGGACTGCGAACAGGCACGGAAGCAGTACTACTCCTCCTCCTCGAAGGGTGGGGCGGAGGAGATCACTCGCGAGGCGTGCGAGCGGTGGGGGTCGGAGCTGGTGCTGGTGAACGAGTCGAGGTTCGTTGTGGGGTGTTTGCTGCGGAAGGTGGTGGAGGAGGAGGGGGTCAGGCCTGTGCCGGGGGAGCTGGCGTGGGTGGGGAATCGGTTCAAGGTCGGTTCTGGGGCGGCACTATATGGTTCCGAACGACTGGTGAGTTTCTTTGGGCTTTGCAGACGAGAGCGAAGGCTGATTCGGTTCCTGGCAGCTCGGTGCGAAGGACCTCGCTACCGATGCAGCTGGACTGTTCGTCCTCCCCAAGGTCACGTGTATCCCGAGGGAGCGCCGATTGGTAAACGTGGACGACTCGGACGATGGATACAAGTCGAGCGACGCGGGGGAGAACGAGTGGAGCGAGGAGGAGGAGATGGACCAGGAGGTGCAGTGGTTGGTCGGAGAGAGCTTGCGGGAGAGGTTGGATTGGAAGCAGCTGAGTAGATAAAGGTCGACATGCTATACTACGTGCATTGCTTGCGATCTGCAGCCAAACAAGCGAGAAGAGGAAGAAGAGTTCGGCGTGGCCCACGCGGAGCGAGAGTCTCTTGAGGCGAACGCCCGCGTCCCGCTTCTCTCGCTCTCCCAGACTCTCCAACTCTTCCCTGCGCCACGCCTTCGCCTTACGGGCACCCCCGTATCCTCTCATCTACCTCCGCCAACCAGGAGCCGCCGGCCATCGAATCCGCAGAGGGAGCGCCGTCCGCGTGCCGAGGATTGTAGCCAACGAGTACGTCAGGTGGACCGCGTGAGCGAGGCTGGTGAAGGCTCTGGGCTGCAGGGAGGACAACTGGGGTGGGGCGCTGGGGGCAGGACTCACGAGCGTTGGGAAGGGTAGCTGAGGCGTGTGCTCTCTCGCTTCCGGGCGTGGAGTAGGGGGGCCGTTGGTGGCGCGGACGCTGGCGATGTGGTGCTTGGGAGGACAGGACTCGTTGAGGAGAGGGTATCGCACGAGCTGGGTGGCGACACTGTAGCGCCCTCGTACCTCCCAGCTGGATGGCTGGGGAGACCACCGCTGGCGTGTGTGCGGAGCTGCTCTCCAGCGACGAGCTCGTAATGATCCCAGCTAACACGCTCTCTCCTGCTCCAGGAATGGCGAGCTCGTCCACTCCGATACCGTCGACCGGTCTCGACTCTCGCCCTTCAATATCTCGAGCCACCTCCGACGCCACCTCGTCCCTCTCGAACCTCTCCATCTCCCCCGACAGCGGAACCAACACTCCCACTGGCGTCCCCATCTCTCGCCACCTGTCGCGCTCGCCAGTACAGGAGAAGAGCAGCTCGATTTCGGCTTCCGACTCGCCCGTAGCTCGGCCAGGGTTCCCAGACCTGCACGCGACGGCGTTGGGAATGACGGACAGGGGAGGATCACTCGAAGGCAACAGGGGAAAGACGTCAAGCTGGTATCCCGGAGGAGCGGCGCTGTCGCGTCCCCTTTCCGCTCCCGTCGCATCCACCTCGATCCTTGCACCCATCTTCGGCTCCACCACCTCCGTCTCGACAAGCCCTGTCGAATCTCCCCTCTCGCGAACTATCTCGGCACCCTCCGCCAACCTCTTGTCCCAATCGCCGACGATCCCTGCCTCGACACCTCGCCAGATCCGCCCCTTCTCCCACCCGAACGCCTCCCGACCGCGCGCTTCCACCTCGGGCGCCGGATCCTACCCCACAGCACGCTATGTTCCAATCCGCAACCCCCCTCCTCAATCCCCCATTCGCACCACCAGCGGGTTTAGTATCGCCCCCTCCCCTCCTTCGACCCTACAATCGCACCTCTACACCTCGGGGCTACTCGAATCGACTCTCTCCGACCTCCACCTCGTCGCCTTCTCCCACTTCTACCGCCTGCACCGCATCGTCCTCGGTCAGAGCGGGTTCTTCTCCTCCCTCCTCGCCGGTGGGTTCTCGGAGGAACGAAGCGGCCCGGCGCGCAGGGACGAGAGCGAGGTCATCCACGTCGGCATGGACTGCCCGCTCACGAGAAGCGCGTTCGAGTTCTGCCTCGCGAGGCTTTATGGTGGGGGGCCAGAGTTGGTACCTCCGCCTTGGGCGCAGACGAGCCAGGAGCATCCCCTTTCGGAGATGTTTGAGCGGCTGTGGAGGCGGAGCTTGGAGACGAAAGGGGCGCGAGGGACGGCGGTGGAGGATTGGGAGCAGGTGGCGGCGATTGGAGTCCAGCCGGCGACGCCGACGTTCTTGCTCAGCTTGCTGGCGCAGAGCACGTATCTCGAGATCCCCTCGCTGCAGGCGAAGGCGCTCCAGATGATACACAGCACGCTCACGCCTTGGACGGTCGGACAATACCTCGAGTGCGTTCTTCTTCCCTCCTCTCGCTCTCGCTGTCGATCCTTACCACGCTCTACCGCAGCTTCTCCCTCGGCAACGGACTCGGCCCCTTCTCCTCCCACCTCGACCTCTCCGCCGGTCTTCACGGCCTCGAAGGCGTCGGAACACCCTACGATCTCCCCCGCTCCCGCGCCAACACTACTTCGTCCAGCTCCTCCACTTCCCTCTCCTCATCCCAATTCGACGGCCCCTTCTTCGTCGGTCCCGAAGGCGAACGCGTCGGAGAAGCCTGCGCCTGCTGGCTCGCGAAATGGGGTCGCGAGATCCTGTCGATCGAGGAATGGCTCGAGAAGGGAGGAGAGGAGGAAGGACTCCCTTTGTCGCTCGAGGCGTTCCCGGACCTTGCGCCTCCGCCATTGAGGGTGTGGAGCTCGGAGCCTGGGGGACTCCCGGCGAGGTGGGTTCGGGGCGTCATTTCGAGCGATGCGTTCTTCCTTGGTGTGGTCGGGGAGGCGGGAGAGGGGGAGTTTGCGAGGTACCTTTTTGCTAGGAAGGTCGTCGAGTTGAGGAGGAGGGAGAAGGGGAGGAGGAAGGTCGAGGAGAGGGTCGAGGAGCGGAGGGAGAAGGTGGCTGGGGAGAGTCGGAAGGTGGCGAGCCTGCGTGGGATGCATGGGAGTACGGGGACGAGCGTTTATGAGCTGGCGGGGGAGGCGGGGGAGAGCGATTTCGAGGTGGCGATGGAGAAGGAGGAGAGCGATGAGGATGAGGGTGGGAAGGAGACGATGAAGGTTCTCGAGGAGGAGCTGGTTGAGGAGCCGGAGGAGGAGGTGGAGGAGGACGACAAGGACGAGGAGGAGTACGCGGAGCTTTTCAGGACGGGGATCCACTACTCGCAGCTCGTGAGTCGCAGCTTTCGTTGGCTCTCGTCGCGGCGTGTTGAACCTTCGCTCTGCAGACCTTCAAGCAGCTCCGCTTCATCGCTCAAGACGTCTCTCCAACCACCGGCTTCCCCTTCGCTCCGAAGGCCATCGTCGAGCACGCGTTCTGGCAGACAGAAGACTTTAAATCCCGCATCCCCGTCGGCCCAACTTCGAACGAGAACCAAACCTCGCACGCCGCCCACGCCGCCGGCCCCGCGCAAACCAATTTCGACGCTTTGCGCGATGGCGAGACGCTCTCGAACGAGGAACCGACGGAACTCGGGTTGACGACCAACATCAAGCCCGCTCTCGAGCTCAAGGTCGACGAGGAACCAGGTCGCTACTTTCTCGTCCCCGTCGACGACACGACGCGCATCAACGACGGACCGATGCCTGGCGCCGCCGAACCCGCTCCAAAGGCAAAGCCGTCGTCGCTCCCCACCGGCGCTGAGGCGTTCTTCGGCCTCGCGCTCGAGACGCGGTCAGGAGAGGATGGAGCGGCGCGTGGCGTGTTTGGGACGCTGGAGGAAGCGGCGGTGGGGAGGAGGTTCGTTCCTTACGAGCCGTTTCGCTTCTCGGCGGAGTTCTGGGGAGTGGGGGAGTTGCGGGAGAAGCAGAGGCTCTACAGCGAGACGTTCTTCTATGGCGGGGTGAGTTCCATCCCTTCCCTCATTGCCTTGCGTTAACTCCCCCTCAGTCCTCCTACAACATCTACCTCCAGAAGATCCAGAAGAAGGGCGTCCAGCTCGGGGTCAGTCCTCCTCTCCCCCCTTCTCGAGCACCTTTCTTATGTCTCTTTGTCCACTCGCAGATCTACCTCCATCGCCAGAACGCTCTCGAACCCTTCCCCGCTGCCTCGAGTCGGCCGACAAGCCTTCATCCAGCGTCTCGATCCGTCCTCGGCGAGCTGTTTGGCTCGCCAACTTCAATCCCTCCACCGCCGCCCATCAAGCCGCCTCCCTACGTCGATCGACGCAAGTCGATTCAAGCTTTCTTCAGTATCTGGTGCCCCAATCAGCTCGGTACTTCCTCCCTCCCCTCACCTCAAGCGAGTCGCGAGCTGACCTGGATCCTTTCGCAGGCTCGACCTTGACCAAGTTCTCGTCGGGACCCGACACGTTCGCTCTCTCGCAGAGCTGGGGCGTGAGTCTCTCTCCCATCGTCGTTCTTCGCAGCACTGACGCCTTCGCGCGCAGTGGAAGAGCACGTCGCTAGCAGCTGCGCTTGACCTCCCCTCCGACACGTCTGGTGATGGCCTCGCTGGACGATTCAGCTCCCTGCGAGTTACGCTCGTCATGGGCATCGTTTAATCTGCTCTTGTTAGTTTGTAGCAACCTTGTCAATTTGTTGTTAATCCCACCTCACGTCTATCCATTCTCCTGGTCGCCTCGAGCCGCACCTTCTCCCGATACCCCGCTACGGCCCAGCAGCTGCTCAGTTCGCACCACGTCGCAGTTCATACCACTCGCAATTCAAAATAAAGCACTACAACACGCATCACACAAAGCCCCACCCTCTTCCTCACACCTTCTCCTCCTCCAACGCCAGCGCCGGTACTCTCACTTCCAGCGACTCGAGGATCCTAATCCAAACATCCTCGAATCCAGGGAATCGTCCTACGCGAATATTGTTGAAGACCCTGCGAAGCGAAGGGGAACCTCGGACTTCGTTCTGCGCGAGAGAGGATCAATGAGCGTTTCGACGGAGGGGAGACGAGGGAACGGACCCATTTCTCTAGGAGGAAAGCAATTTCGACGCGCTTGATCTCCTCGAAGCGGAGGGAGAAGGATCCAAAGACCTCGTACGTGATCTGCGCTCGAGAGAAGTCAGCTCGAAGCTCTCCAGCGGTGACGAGGAGCGACGCACGTTCTGAACCGTCAACGATTTGACGATGTGCTCGTACGCCCTCTCCTTCAACTCGGGCAGTCCAATCTTGTCCGCGAGGCGGTAGATCGCTTTCGCGCTGCACGGACCCGGGCCCTCAGTCGCGAGCGGGGCGTTGGCGAGGAGGTACGATCGGCGAGTGGGGAAGGGGAAGGGAGTCCCGGTGAAGTGTGCGGCTTCGCGAGCGAGGTGGAAGGTCGAGGCGAGGGGGGCGAACGCGATGGCGTCGGTGTAGAGGAAGTAGAGGAGAGCTTTGAATGATCCGTACCTGCGGGCGTCGCGGCGTCAGTTTCTGCGCAGGGGAGAGAGAGGGAGAGAGGA
This sequence comes from Glaciozyma martinii, assembly GCA_025758715.1. NCBI lineage: Eukaryota > Fungi > Basidiomycota > Microbotryomycetes > Kriegeriales > Camptobasidiaceae > Glaciozyma > Glaciozyma martinii. The sequence goes on along the minus strand of JANGFH010000472.1, from coordinate 7,891 downwards.
CGCACGAAGCGTCGGTGACGATGACTTCGAAGCGAGGGCGGTTGTCGGCGCAGTTCCTGACGTTCGTGCGAGGCTGAGCGTTAATCGAGCTCCTCGAAGACTTCCTGCCCTTGGTAGGCGAAGGCGGAGCATCAGGCGCGTCGACAAAGCTGCCCGATTCGCCTCCTCGATCGCTCTGCGCACGCCTGGACGGCTGCTGATCTGGCGTTCGTTCCCCTTCGCTCCCTGCGTCCTCCTCCTCGCCTTCCTCCAACTCTTCTGCCTCCCCATCGTCAGAAACCGCAGCTGAAGAAGGCTGCGACCCTGCAGTGCTCGACGAAGGGGCCCGTCTCGCCGAATCGAACGCGCTTTTCGTAGCTCCGACGAGCGGGTCGTCCGCCAACGTTCCTTCGTCCCCATCGAAATCGGACGTGTCGTCCTCGTCCCAGTCGTCCTCCGAGTCTTCGTACTCGTCCCCATCGACGTCGGAGGCGGCAGATCGAGAATCGAAAGTGGCGATGGAGGATTCGACGAAACCTGAGCTGAACACTGCTCGCTCGAGGTTAGCGAGATTCTCTGCGCGGGACGAAAGGGACTCACTCGATTCAAAGTATTCGCTGCGACCTGCGAGAACGGCTTTCGCAGCGTAGAGCCTTCGTTCGGGTCCACCGTGGCCTTCGGGACGGATTCGGAAGCAGATGTCCGAGTAGGCAGGGTCGTTGAAGAGCGAGGCGATAGCCTTGACGAGGTCCTTGGGGATAAGGAGTCTGGGCGGAGGAGGTGGGGAAGGAGGAGTGGGGGAGTAGACGATCGTACAAGCGATGATGAAGCCGTCCTGTCTGGAGCGTCAGTCCAGTGCGCGGAGAGCAGGGGAGAGCGGGACGTACGGCTACGCGAACGGCGTTGTTGTTGAAGTAGGCTTCCGAGCGTTTCCAGTACGCGGCGTAGCCCCAGTTCCTTGCTGTGTCGGAGAATTGGTGGTCCTTGGCCTCCATCGTCTTGAACGTCGTCCTCTTGTCGAGCGAACGCGCCTGCGCTCCCAGTCATCAGCTTCCCGCACTCGTCCTCATTCGACCGTACGCACCTCGAAAGTAAACTTGAACTTTCCCTCCCGCTTCCAAGGCCCTTTGGCATCCTTGGAGCTCGACACCGGCGCGCCATCCTTCCCACCCGCACCAGCCCAGCCGCGCTCGAGGAGACCTTGCTCCTTCTCCGTCGCCGTCGGCTCGCAAGAGAGGTAGAGGGAGGTGTACTGCTCCTGCCCGGAGTTCGGGTAGAAGAAGATCTGCCAGCGTTGTGAGTCGAAGAGAGCCGACTGCAAGGAGAGGATGAGCACGCGTCCTCGACGACTGGAAGGGAGGACACGCCTTGATGCACTTGCTCTTGGCTTCTCCCTTCGTAGACTCGAAGATGGTCTTGAGGCCCGTGATCCTCCACTCGAGCGTGACCTGTTGGGGTGGGAGGAGAAGGTCAGTTGGTGTCGCCTTGTCGGAGAGCAGCCCCCAGCAACGTACCGAGCGCGTTTCCACGAATTCGAGGATGGGCTCAGCAGGAAGGACTATGCGGAGGGGAACGTCTCCTCCTGCCGCTGCTGCTGGAACTGCTGCGAAGGCGGTTGCCATCGCCCAGGGAGGTCGGGAGGAGGCGCGCGAAGGGAGGCGTCGTGCTCTCGAGGGGTGGTTGGCGGGTGCCGCAGGTGGAGCTGGCAAGCGCGGCTGGTGCTGCTAGCTGGCTTTGGTTTCGCGACTTGAGCTGCTGGGGCTGTTGGGGAGACGTCAAGAGACGAAGTCGCCAGCCAGTTCCCTCTTGACCTCCTCTCATCTCGAAGCTGCTCGTCCCAGGCTCTCTGCTCCCTGCGCGTAGGTTCTCTGGATTCTCGAGCACCTGCGCAAGGGGAGCCAGTCTGGAGAGGTACGACTCGTCACGCTCGCCAGCGGAGCTCCTCCTCTTGCTGTTTGACGGCGGGCCTTCCCTCACCGACTGTACTGGTTCGTCCTCCTTACTCTTTCGCTGGCTAAGCTGATCTTCTTTATGCGCAGGATTCCGCGCCTCAATCTCGAAACTGCATTCCAAGCCTGCGCTGCCAGCGAACAAGCCTCTGCTCGCTCTCTCGACCTGTGGCTCTCCCTCTCCCGCGAACCACGCTTCCGATCCTGCTTCTTAGGTACGCGATTTTGCCAGCAAGGTCTACCTACGAACCCCGCTCTCCACTATCAGAACTCGCGTCGAGGAATCGAAACGAAACCATCGCCTTCTCGTTCGCGCAGGCCTGGGGCGAGCTTGCCCTTCAGCCCTTCAGCCCCCGAACGAATTATCTTCCTTATCGCCGGTCCCGTGCAGGCGACTACGTCAAGACTGCGTTCGGTTTTCCGCTCGCTGCGCTCTACCGACGTTGGCATTTCCCGAGGGGACAGGAGGAGCCTGAGCGAGACGACTGTCAAGGCTGGGGATCCAGGCGAAGGAGCTACCCCCTCCGGAGCTTTCTGCCACTCTTGCGGTCTCTGCAGGGGACGCCTGTCTCCCCAGGCGTTGCTCCTCCTGCCCACCGCTCTCCCCCAGCCAATTCCGCCCGAACTTCGATCCCATCGGGTTACCTCCCGCTTCTCCCTCCCTCGACTGCGCCTTTCTCCCCGCTGATCACCCCCACGCACTCAACGCTTTCCCGCTGTCACTCTCGCAAGGGAGAGGTCCAAGCTCCTGCAGCGAACTCCTTTTGGTCTCTTTCGGATGAATCTAAGTGGGGGCCCTGCTCTCGAATGGTCCGCAGGGAAGGGACAGGTGATTCGATCGTGTGTGCGATCGTGTGGAAGGTTGAGTGGGCGTTTCGTTTCTCGTAAACGAGCGTGGGGAGAGCGGAGCAGCGTGCAGGAGACCTTTGGAGGAATGGGGAAGGGACAGTTGCTGTGCCTCTCGCAGCTAAAAGCTTTTTGAGCACTGCTCTTGCTCCTGCGCTCCTGCGCTCCTGCTGCTGGCTGCCTCGATTCGCTCTGTCCCTCTCGAGCGCCGGGACCGCAAGGGGAAGTCCGGGGCCTTGCGCTCGATTAGTTCTGTCAACGGACTCCACGGCTCGAGGTCAAGGCGGAATTCAAAGAAAGATTCTCCTTATCGGAGGAGCCAGCTTACGCCGGAAGGATTTATCCGCCCCAACGAGAAGCGCTGGCAGCGCATAGCTCGGCCAGCGAGAAATGCTCCTCCTGCTCCAAGTTGAAGTGGACGCGACTGGTTTTCCTTTCCAGTTAGTCTCCAACTTGTTCCGCTGGTGAAACGCGCCATTTTTGAGCCTTCAGGGGGGGGGGGGGGGGCGCTCAGGCGACCCAAGTGACCCAAGCTGAGTCGGCGACACGGCGGAAAGCCAAAGTTCGAGCGAATGACAAGTTCTCCTCCAACCAACCAACCAACTCAACCCGCGAGGACAGGTCAGCGCGTCAATTTCAAGGCCAGAATCGCACCAGCTACTCGCCCAGCAGCACGCCACCACCGCACCAATGTCGCCGTCTCGTCAGTGGGCAGCCCCGCGCGTCTTCGGCACTTCCGATCCAACCAACCTCTTTGACGAGCCTGTCTCGATAGCTCCCGCCCCCAAACGCGCCATTAAGAACGACTACACTCTCTCTTCCGCCGCCGAGGATCCTCCGGAGAGCTCCGACGAGCTCTACTCCCCGCCAGGCCGCCGACCTCGGAGCGCCAGCGCGGTCTCCTCGAACGCCACTCCCAGCCGGGCCAACCAGGCAAAAGACACGTTCCTCTGGAAGCTCTGGGGGTGCGTTCTAGTCTCGTTGGGGATGCCGAGGGCAGCAGGGAGGGGGTGGAAGCTGATGTTCGTTTGTTCACTCGATGCAGACTCCTCCACGACGCCGAGTACTCCTCCTTGATCTACTGGTCGAGCAAGGGCACCCATATCGTTATTCCTGACGAAACCCGCTTCGTCAGGGAGGTCTGTCGAGTCAAGTTCGGGCAAGCCACCATCCAGAGCTTTGTGCGTGCTTTCCCCTCTCGGCGCGTCCGTTTACTGGGGAGCTAATCGATACCGGCCCTACGCAGAACAAGCAGATGAACGTGCGCTTGAATTTCTTCTGCCTTCGCTCTATCGATCGCGTGCTAATCTCGACTCCAGAACTGGGACTTTAAGCGCATCAAGAAGGGGAGCGACTCGTCCGCCGTCGACAACTCGATCCCGCGCACCGCTCGACTCTGGTACCACGTATCCATCTCCCGTGACTCGTCCGAAGCCGCCGTTGGTGCCGTTTGTCGTCACCCGGACGGACCTTCGAAGAAGACCGGACGACGAGGACCAAAGCGACCGTCTCAGGCTTCGCGCAAGAGCCGCCGGAGGGCCAGTCGCGAGTCGAGCGGTGAGGAGGACGAATATTACGAGGAGGAGGACGTTGAAGAGGAACTCGAGGAGACGGTCGAGGAGAAGGTCGAGGAGACTGAGGTCGTCGCCGAGAGGGCCGCCACTCCGGTCGCCGTCGTCACTGAGCACGTCGACGCTCCGATGGCAGCTCCTTCGCCAGTCGCCTCTCCTCTTCGCGAGGCTCACTCCTACGAGGACGACACGCAGCACGACTACGTGGGCGAGGAGGAGACAATCGAGGACTACTCGCACGGATCTCCGGTCGACTACCCGCACTTTGGCGAGCACTTCGCTCCGGCGTCGACTTTGGCTCGTGCGAGCGCAGGAGTCGAACGCTACGAGATTCTCCCCTCAAGCTTGACGTACCCCTACGCGAGCTCGTGGCCCAACTACGCTCCCTTCTTCGAGCCTTCGCAAGACGTCTACAACCCCTTCCACTCGCCGCCAGACACCTACTACCGCACCGAAGCTCCTCAGCCTTCCTTCAACCTCCCATCCCCTTCTCCCACTCCTCCCACTTCGCCAGAGCACCATCACCTCTCGTCGCAATTCCTCGACTCGACCCTCCTCCCCGACCCATCGCAGCACCACACCTCCCCGATCCAACGCCACCCTTCCTCGTACTACGCCGCTCCAGCGAACCCCTACGCCTACACTCCGTACTCGTCCTACTCGCACCCCTACACCGTCCCCTCCAGTTCCCGCCCGCAGAACCCCGCGCTCCAACTCGGCAACTCGTTCCACTTTGCGCCTGAAGCGCGCGCGAGGAGGGAGTACGGAGTGCCGCTTTCGAGGACGGGGACGAAGGGGAGTTTGGCGGACGCGAGTTTGGGGTTGGCGAGGAGTGGGAGTTTGAGGATGATGGGCGACTTGTTTGATCCTCGTGCGTTTCTTTCTTCTTCCTTTTTTCGTGGAGTCGGGGCGGGAGCTGATGGGGACCCAGTGGATCGCCCGAGGGGGTGCTAGGTCGTTCGAAACTCCTCGCATCGTACATGGTCCAACCAACACTCGGTCAACTCGCCCTCGCCCTCCTCGTTATCCCCACCAATCGTTTAACCTCCCCACATGTACCCACTATAACCCCCACCCACTCTTTATGTATATCTCACCCTTATGCTGCTCATACCCTTTCCTTTCGATATCGCCGTCGCTTTGTGTCCCTCGCTCGCTCCCCTTTGGTTAGTCCCCCTCGACGACGTCTCTGCAACCCCCACCCCCAGTACTTCTCCTTTCGTACCTGCCTGAAACAAAGTTTTTGTTGTTTGGGAACCCTTGTAGCGAGCGAGCGAGGAAGCAGAGAGAGAGAGCGTAGCGAAGCAGACGACCGAGAGCTCTCCCGCGCCGACTCCCACCCCTCACCAACGACAAAAGTGAATGCAATTAACCGAAAACGCAGTTACATCCCTCGTTCAGGCCCGACCACCACCGTACGGCAATGGCGTCCTAGGCCTCATAATCCTGCCATCACGCCTCAGCTCCCACCTCCGCCCGAAACGCCCGAAAGAACAACTCACCTCGCAGCGTCCTCATCCACCTCCCCTCCCTCCTCCTCCTCCCCCATCTCCTCCTCCCCCTGAAGACCCAGCTCAACCCGGCTCATCTCGCGCTCCAACTCGTCCTCGCGCGTCGGTTCGTTCGCTCGAGGTGGAAAGAGGGGGGGAGGGACGTAGAGCTCTTCAGCATCTTTCGCGCCGCGTTCGACGAGGCGGACGACTTCCTCCATCGCTGCAAGAAGCGCGGGGGCGTCAGCTCGCTCGTTCGTTCGGGAGGGTTGGGTTCAGAATTTCGCTCGCTCGCTCGGGGAGTTGACGGGAAAGAGGGGGAGAGGGAGGAAGGAGGAGGGAAGAGCGTACCCCAGATCCTCACTCGCCCGCGTCGGACGTCGGTACTTCGACATTCTGGACAGTCGGGACCGAGGTAGGCTCCTTCGATTCTCGAGGCTTTAAACCTCTCGAGATGTTTCGCTGCGGTTCATCCTCCATATCAGCGCACATCCCAGCAGGCAAAGAGAAGGGGGAGAAGAGCGTACCTTCCCACGTCCCAAAGCAGGGTTCGCAGAAACTATGTCCGCACAACAAGCTCACAGCACTCCTCTCTCCCCTCCCAAAGAATTCGTAACAAACCGGACACGTCAACGCCTCTCGGACGCTCTCAAACAGTTCCTTCTGCCTCGAATGCCGGTCGAGGAGGTCGAGGTTCGAGAGGGGGTGAATCCGCTGTTCGACGCGGATCGAGGCGAGCTGGGAATCGAGCGAGCTGAGTTGGGATTGGAGGAAGGAGGTGTGGGTTGCTGAGGAGGAGAGTTGGCGGTCGTAGTCTTCTGCGAGCTGTCGAGCTCGTTTAGTGGGGTTCTACAGGAAGGGAGGGGAGGATCGCACGCGTTCTTTGAGACGGAGGACGTCCTCGAGGTCCCGGATTCGCTGGACGGCAGCTTTACGGCCCTGCGTTCGAGCGCAAGGGGTGAGCCTGCGTCCTCGTCTAGCGGGAGGGAAGGAGCGTACACCATTCGCAGCACGTAGTTCCTCCTGCAATCGTTCGTTTGCCTGTACCCAGCAGCGGCAGTCAGCTCCCGATCCTCGCGCGGTACCTCTGCGATCCCAGCGCCCTCCCCCTCGTGCACTCTCTCCCCCATCGCCTCCCCTTCCTCCAGCTGCGAGCCAGTGAACCAAACGTACCTCCCTAACGTGTACGAGTTCGTTGGTTAACCTCCTGATCGTCTCGCTCTTGTCCTGTTCCCCGCGCCGCGTCAGCTCCCTCCCTCTGTCAAATCGCTGTGCCCCAGCTTACGTCCAGCAGTCCCATCTGGGTGTGTCGTCTGGCAGGGAAGAGTAGTGTACGCCCCGTGTTCGAGTGGAGGCTGACTCTCGGAGTTCTCGGAGAGAGAGAGGGGCTCGACCCCCTTTTCGATCGAATTCTTGTGAAATTCACAGAGGAAATCGAGAATTTCACATGCTCAACTCTGGTTCCCTCCATCCGAGTCTGGTTGGACTGTTCTTCTCCGTTACAAGTTGAAAGCAATGAGGTAAAGAAGAGGCTTGCACGCACTCCAAGGCGTAGAGCTAACCCTTCGTACTGAATCGCAGTACTGCAGCAGTCCCCAACGCTCAAGCAGTCAAGAGTGAACTCGACGAGGCTCAGATCAGGGCTCTAGAGGAACACGAGATCAGTCAAGGGTAAGTTCCGTACTTTCTAGGGGACAGTAAGGAAGAACTGGACGACACGGCCTAGTGTCAGAGTCAACGACGGGCGGAGTCACTCGCTGGCTTGGAGCAAGCAGGCGCAGACGACAGAGCTGACCCTCCTCCCTCCCTCCCTCCCCTCTCCCATCCAACCCCGACCGCGATACGGCCAATAAAGACCCCTCTCAGTCCTCCAGGCTTCCGTTCGCGGCAACACGCAGATCCTGATCGCGCTCCGCAACAACCGCAAGTTGCTTGGACGGGTCAAGGCGTTTGATCGGCATGCGAACATGGTGAGTTGCTTGGGGGTGTGTTGGGTGGTGTAGGGAGGGGTAGGGGAAGGAGAGAGGGGACGAGGAGGAGGTGGAGGTGGGGAGGG
>JANGFH010000471.1:0-31252 GCA_025758715.1 Glaciozyma martinii | reverse complement strand
AGGTTGAGAGCGTTCCCAGGGGAGAGCGTTGAGTCTGCAAGGGTGGGTGTAGGGTGTTGGTACACTCCAGGGAAAGGGCTGGGAGAGCAGGGGAAGCACTCACACCTGTGCCAGGGGTGTTGCTCGAGGGCGGGAGCGGAAGAGGCGAGAGAGCGCCTTCGCGCTGACTGAAGCTCTCCTTGTGACCTACTTGAGACTCGACTGATCTGAAGCAGAAGAACAAGGGCTTTAAGCCGGAACAAGTATTGCAAAGGAAGAAATGTAAACAACAAGGACAGGGGGGACGGGGACGAAGCTAAGCAGCAGGAGCGAAAAAGTTGAGGAGGAGCGTACGCCTATCCGCCACGGCAGGAGGGGATACCAAGCTGTAAAGCTCCAGCCATCTCTTGTGGGTGGGGCCCAGCAAGGCGTCGAGTTGGCTCTTGCAGCGGATTTGCTCCAGACCCTGGAAAGTGATCAGCAAGCAGGCTCAGGGAAGGCGGAACAGGCTGAGCTCACTGGAGGCGAAAGAAGACCGGCTGCGTTCGGGATCGGCATGATAGGGAAGTCGTTGCTGAAGTTGCTGAAGCCTCGACACCCGCGGTTGACGTTCTGAAATGACGGCCGTCAGCAGAGAGCAGGAGGAAGGAAGGAAGGAAGGAAGGAAGCTGCTCACTTGCACTGCAACAATGCTCATCCTCCACTCGATCCTGCCCAGACCCTCCTCCAGGCGCTCCTCCAGGCGGCCAAGCTGGGTCGACATCTGCTGCAGCTGAGCGTTGACGGGAGCCAATGCGGTCGCCAACGCGGTCATCAGGTGCTCCTGTGGGGGATGTTCAGGATGTGGAAGCGCACGCGGGCCTGGAGGTCCAGCCAGGAGGGAGGCGTGGTAGACCAACACATTGCGGTAATCGTCCTTGTCGTCGGCTGGATGGGAGTCAGCTAGCGTCCCTCTCCACCACACAGGGAAGAACCTACGGGACATCGTCCCCGGCGCCGGGTCGGTGCACCACAAGGTCCCAAGCTTGTGGGCCTTGATGAGGGCGTCGGGGGGTGCTGGATGCTGGACCGGGCCGGCAGCTCGAATGATATTGGCGAGTGACAAGAAAGGTTCCCTTGGGGACTGAGAGGGTGGGAGGGAGGTCATCTCCAACTTTGTTGCGTGAGTGGAGGGAGGGACAGGGAGAGGAGAAGACGACGGGAGGTTTAATTGTTCAATTGTTTAATTGTTTATTTGTTATTTTATACTTGGCGTGGGCTAGCGTGTAATTATTTGGTGCAGGCTGCTGCTGCTGCTCGCCCTCCTCAAAACCAACAAATCGGTTACCATCTATTGCTAACCTCATCCCCAAGTTGCGATTGACAATCGTTGTTGTCGTACCCAGCTCAGACGATGGGGAGTGTCTGAGATGAAATTATCTCCCGGCAACTCTGCGCGTCACTCCCTCTCGACGTCGTTCCCGTCGAGCTTCGTCCCTTGTCCTCCACCAACACCAACACACTCGACACACAGCAACCGCCAATGCACCCCATAACCTCTCGCCTCTCCCCCCTCGCCCGCGCCAGCGCTCGCTCTGTTCTTCCTCGAGCTGGACGCCGTTTCGCCTCGACAGAGGTGCGCGTCCCCTTCTCCAAGTTCCCGCCACCCCTGCTGATCCTTTGCTTCCCTCGCAGACCACCGCTCGTCCCGCCGACCACTCTCACGCCCTCGCCGGACTCGCTGGAGGAGGAGCCGTCCTACTGGGAATGTGCGTCTTCGCCTGCGCTCACCCCGAAAGCAAGCTCAAGCTGACCTCTCCCCCGCACAGCTACGGCTACTACCACTACAGCGGAACAGCTGCCGTTGTCAAGACTGCCCGCTCGACCATCGCTACCGCCACTTCGGCAAAGGACTCGCTCTTCTCCGCCACTCCCTCGACCAAGGAAGCTCTTGGGCTCCTCCGCTCCGCCGCCAAGACGTACGCCGTCGCGATCCCCGGTGCTGGCCTTGCTCTCGACAAGACGTTTGACCAGCTCGAGCGATTGGGCGAGGAGCACGGCGACGAGGTGATCAAGGTCGTCAAGAAGACGCTCGACGATATCAAGGCGGCGTCGCTCTCTGGCAAGGACGGCGGAGAGAAGATCATGAAGAGTCTGGGCGAGGCGGTGGACCGACTTTCCAAGGCTGCTGGGAGCGAGGGAGGCAAGGTGTGGGAGACGCTCGTCGAGAAGTACCCCGATGTTGGCAAGGCGCTCGGGAGCGGAGGGGAGGAGCTCCAGAAGCTCGGTGAGAAGCAGTACGTTCCGCTTTCTCCCCTGGCGCTCCCAAAACCGGAGCTGATTGAGGCCGTTCGGCTGCAGCGGTCCTGAAGCGCGCCGAATCGCCCTCGACGCCTACTCGCAAGCCTCCTCGCTCGTCGCCAAGGGTGGAATCAACGCAAAGACTCTCGAGGCGATCAAGAAGCTCGTCACGGAGAAGACGGACGAGGTCTCGAAGCTGGCCAAGGAGTCTGGGAGCGAGGCGTGGGAGGCGTCGGCAAAGGCTGCTGGTCCTTGGCTCGAGAAGATGCCTAGCATGCGGAAGGTCGTCGAGGAGAGCTTGGGCAAGGTATCGGGTCTCGTTGGGGAGGAGCGGGTCAAGGTGCGTCTCCTTTCCGTCGCCGTCGTCGTGAGGGAACCCTAGCTGACGCCGATCTCGCAGGTCGCAAAGGAACTCTACGCCCAGCTGGAGAAGGTCTCGAAGAGCGGCAAGAGCACCGAGGATATGACCAAGGAGGCGAAGAAGATCGTCGAGGCCAAGGTCGGAAGTCTCGGTGATCTGAAGGAGAAGGCTGTCGACGCTGCTGGGGAGGCTGGTAAGAAGGCCAAGGACGTCGCTGGCGGATCGGGAGGAACGCTGGCGAGTCTCGCTGCTTCGGTTCCTGGACTTGGAGGACTCGGCAAGGTGCGTCTCTCGCTCCTCGCGGCCATCGTCGATCTGAGCTGACGACTTGGGCAGATTCTCGAAGGAAGCGACCTGAAGCACCTGCGCGATTTGGCGGAGAAGCACGGCGAAAAGGGCGAGAAGGTGCTCGAGTCGACTTACGAGGGTTCGTCCTCCTGCCTCTCCTTTGCTCCCGAGCGCCGCTGACGCTCTTGCGCAGAGATCAAGCACTTGCTCGCGAAGAAGGTTGAGGAGGCCAAAAAGGATGCTGGGGACGCTGCTGGAGACGTCCAGAAGGAGAGCTCCAAGTGAATTGGATCGTAATCAAACAAGTACAAAGATCTCGAGGTTCGGGAGAGAGAGAGACCTCGCCTCCGAGGACTTGGGACGCGCCGACCTCGTTTCGCAGTACTGGTTCAAAGTACGCTCTACGCACTCTCCTTGCTCACTCTGCGTTACCTACCCGCCTCTGCTCTCCAGTTTGCGTCTCTTTTCGAGCCGCTCCCCCTCCTCCCCCACTCGCTTCCTCGCTGAGCTCCTGCCCGAGATCAACGGAGTCGCCTCCCAGTTCTCGCTCCGCCACATCGCTTCTAGAAAAGATGGTGACGACGTAGTTTTGATTGGCGGAGCTTTAGGAAGGGAGGAAAGGAAGGGGGCGAGCGAGGGGACCGAGAAATGTACAAGAGGACCGTCTATGGCCGATCGTCAGGTTCGTCGCTCCAATTGGAGAGAGAAAGGAACGCACGGTGGGCAAGTGAAGGGCTGGGAAGCGAGTAGTCGACGATGGTGCCGCCTTGGAAGTAGGGAGACGAGCGAGCGACGAAAGGAAGGATGGAGGGGGGCGCGTGGGGCTCGACGCCGGGAATGAAGGGCTGGCGATGAGGCTTGGTTCGAAGTTGACGTTTGAGGTAGTGCTGCGAATGGCCTGTGAGGATTCGAAGTCCGCGAGCGCGCAGACGGACTGGGAGAACGGACGCACGAGAGGTTCCTGTCGACGGTGACGGCTCCACGGTCGCGCCTCGGCGCGACGATAAGCAGGAGAGATCTTCGGACATTATTGGCTCACTGCAGGCCTCCTCCCGTGAAAGCGCCTCGACAAGATCCTCTGGGGAGCCGTCAGCACCTTTCCCATCTCGCACCACAACAACTCACCTCGCTCCTCTCGCTCCTCCCTCTCCTCCTTTTCCAGCCTCTCGAGCAAGACCTTCCACCTCGCGGAGCAAGACTTCTTTGACTTCTTCGGAAATCTTTGCGCCACTTTCGCCAACGACGTCGGGGGATCCGTCCTTCGGAGCTCGAGAAGGAGGTCGTCCTCGTAGGGGAGCCAGTGCGAGTCGAACTGGGGGTGTGGAGCGGTGTTGGGTGGCGTGCTGGAGGTAGAAGGGAAAGTAGGGGAGCGTTTCGATGTCGATGAGGCGGAACGAGATCGGTGGAGAACGACGAGGAGGCAGTCTGGAGGAGTGCTGCTGGGAGTGCTCGTGATGTCTTCTCCGGGGGTCGATGATCCTGTGTGAACGACTTGGTAAAGAAACAGGGAGTGAAGCTGGAGGGACGGAAGGAGCGTACGTGATTCGAGCTCGTTCACGTCCAAGTCCGAGGAGAGATCTGTGTTGGGGCAAAGTCAGTTCCCGTAGCTGCGAAAACCACCTGCGAGGACACGACATACCTTGCAAAATAGTCTTCGTCGCAATGGAAGAAGAGAAGAAGAACGACGCTCAGCAGAAGCTGCTCCTCCCCTGGATGCGTTCTCGACGCGCGACCTCCGCCCACGACGACATCCTCGCCCAAGCTCCTCGACGACCTTCGCCTCCTCCACTCGCGCTGCCAGAGAATCAAACCAGCTTCGAGGCGAACCCCGAGAATCCCATCAACGACAAACCTTGCTCCTTGGCCTTCCAAACCGTCTTCATGAGCCACCACCTCCCCAGAGACGCCACCGCCCCCCTCCGCACTCCCCCAACCCTCTTCCTCCTCGCATCAAACTCCTCTCCAAAAACTCCTCTCCAATCTCCCTCCAATCCTCCTCCCCAACCTTCCCCCCCCCATTCTCGAGACGGGCGGAATCGAGCTCGTGGAGAAGGTCGTGTTCGGGCGCGAGCCAGAGGTAGTGTCCTACTGGGGATTTGGGGTGCGCGCTGGTGGGGGAGCAGGGGAGAATTGGGGGGACTGCAGGAGTTCGGGAGTGGAGGGAGAAGTGCGGAGGGGGCATGGGGCGACGCGAGGCTTAGAGGAGGTGATGGGGAGGGAGAAGGTGTCGGGTTGGGGCTGGCGCGGCTGCTGTTTGAGTTGGCGTGCTCAACTGAGAAGAGTTCGGGAGCAAGTCGTGCAGAGCGTTTGCGGTGGCTTGAGAAGCAGAAGCAGAGAAAGATCTCGAGCAAGAGAGGCTGCTCGCCAAAAACCAGTCGCGTCGCGTCTGTCCTCGTTCGTTTCGATTGCGATTCGCTCTCCAGGGTATACACTGGGCTGAGGGTGCTGGGTATCAGCGAGAAAAGAACTCTTCAGAGGTATAAAACGCGAGAACAGACGCGCTCGCAGTGCACCTTCGCAACCTGCCGCCAAACTTGCTCTCCAGAGCTCTTCGCGTTCGCAAGGAGTACCGGCAGGCGAGAAGCAGTTTTGAAGCTGACAAGCGCCGAGCAGATTCAGCAGAGTGAGTTGACACTGGGCGAACAGCCGGTGCACGCGCAGGACCACCCCAACTCCTGCTCACATCCTCAAAGCTTCCTCGCGCCTGACGCCAACGCCAATCCAACACGCGCAGAACACATGTCCGATCGACGAAGCCCCAACACACGCTGAACGTGCGACTTTCCAGCGCGTCTAGTCCCCCCCTTTAGCTCTACAACACCCCATCCTTCCCCGGCTCTCCCACTCGCTCGCTCGCTCGCTCTATTTGCCCTTCTTGACGGGCTCGACGAATCCGATAAAGCACTCGAGCAGGGGCTTGCTGTGCTTGCTGTCGGCGTGCTGAGTGAGCCTGCGGGGTGGAGGAGAGGGGTTAGCGTCCGTCCCATGCGTCCACGAGCTGGTCCTCCGCCCTCGTCCCTCCAGTAGCTCCAAATCACCCCCACCATCTCCCCAAATCTCCGCCACGCATACAGTCCCCCGTCGATACTCCGTAGGGCCCCGCGCAGCTCTCCTCGACGTCCAAGAACAGGACTCACGCATCTCCCTCTACACGCACAAAGAACCATCAGCTACAGTCGGGCCTAGCAAGGAGCGTTCCCTGCTTACTGGTCGTGCTCATGAACGTCTGCTTGCAAACGACGCACTGGATGCTCATCGCGCTGGCGTTCTGCAGCAGGTGTGGAAGGACTTTGAGCGAGGGGTCAAGGAGCTCGAAAGGGGAGGAAACTCACGGCCTTGAGCTGACTGGTAGGACCAGCGGCGTTGGCCTTTGCATTGCGCGCGCGCGCCATTTCGGCTTTAGCTCCCTGGAAGTCGCGAGGAGAGGAGGGAGGAGGCGGAGGTGGAAGGGAGGAGCGGCGGAAGGAGGAGATGGAGAGGTCGTTTCGCGTCAGCTACACTGGAATGGCAGAGCTAAGAGTACGTACGTTTCCCATTCTGTATTGGCTGAAAGTCGAGTGTTGTTGAGTGTAGTAGAGAGAGCGAGCAGCAAAAGACAAAAATCTGGCAGAGGAACGCGAGGGGGGGTCTCAACCTGGCCCCTGGGCGATTCCAAAGGGGAGACGACGACGCCGAAGCTCTCCCAACGACGACGACGACGACAACTGAACGACGACAACGTAGCTCCACTTTAGAGCACAGCTCAGCCTTACTCCAACCGAACTCGAACGACTTGCTTCGCTCCAGCCACACCCTCTCATCCCCACCTCTCCTCCGACCGACCAAGCGATGGTCCTCGAGCACCTTGGACGGCGTCTGAACAGCGCCATCTCCTCCTTATCCGCCTCCTCTCCTATCGACGAAGCTGTGCGCCCCGCCCTCTCCCCGCCGCACCGCAGCTGACACGACTCCACCAGGCCCTCGACCTAGCTCTCAAGACCATCTGCTCCGCTCTCCTCGAGTCGGACGTGAACGTCAAGCTCGTCAAGAGTCTTCGGGAGAAGGTCAAGGTCCGCGTCCTGCCGCAACTCGTCGAGATTGCCAAGAAGAGCAGCGGGGACGCGTTGGCGGGGAACAAGGGGAAGCAGTTGCTGCAAAAGGTGCGTTCGCTGCGTGCAGGCGCGTGGAGTGGAGCTGATTAGATGCACGCAGACTGTGTTTGAGGAGCTGGTTCAGCTCGTGGATCCTGGGGAGTCGGCCCCGCCTGCGTTCAACGTGCGTTCGTTTCACTTGCGCTCGAGTATGGAGCTGATGGAGGTACCTCCTTGCAGCCGAAAAAGGGCCAGACGAACGTCATCATGATGGTGGGACTTCAAGGAGCTGGAAAGACGACGACGTGTACCAAGGTGCGCCTAGCTCCCTGCGAACCTCCCTCCCTGCTCAGCTGACCCTTCTCCCCTCTACTCCTCCACCTTCCCTCCCTCCACTGCGCCGTTCTTTCCGAACGACAGCTCGCCACGCAGTACACCCGCCGAGGTCTCAAGACCGCCCTCGTCTGCGCCGACACTTTCCGCGCTGGAGCGTTCGATCAGCTCAAGCAGAACGCCGTCAAGGCCAAGGTCCCGTTCTTCGGAAGGTGGGTAGCGTTATACAAGCTCGTTGTTTTGAGGCAAAGTGGTGGCATGGGGAGCTGGAAGTGGGGGAGCGAGGAGTTACGACTCCAGCTGGCGCCGCGCAAGATTGGGGAGGGACGGCGTTTACAGCTCCTCGGCACCTCTTCAAGAGCAACGCGCTGACGGCGTTCCCGCAGCTACACCGAAACCGATCCCGTCGCCATCGCCCTCGCCGGAGTGACCAAGTTCCGCTCCGAGCGATTCGACCTCATCATCGTCGACACGTCCGGCCGACATCGTCAGGAGAGCGAGCTGTTCGAGGAGATGGTACAGATTGGGGAAGCGGTCAAGCCGGACATGACGGTGATGGTTCTAGATGGAGCGATCGGTGCGTTCGGCGTTTCGTTCGAGTGGGAGGGGGAGGAGCTGATGCGCGAGGAACGCAGGTCAAGCTGCCGAGGCTCAGTCGCGCGCGTTCAAGGATGCTTCCAACTTTGGTGCCATCATCGTCACGAAACTCGATGGTCACGCCAAGGGAGGAGGAGCCATCTCCGCGTTCGTCTCCCATCTTCGCCCTCCAGAGCCTCGCTAACGCCCCTTCTCTCCCAGCGTCGCCGCCACCAAGACTCCCATCATCTTCATCGGTACCGGCGAGCACCTGCACGACCTCGAAAAGTTTGCGCCGCAAGCGTTCATCTCCAAGATGCTCGGAATGGGCGACATGCAAGGCCTTATGGAGCAGGCGCAGGAGATCGCGCTCGCCAACCCGGATCGGCAGGAGAACATGATGAAGAAGCTCGAGAAGGGAGAGTTTACGGTGCGGGACCTCAAGGAGCAAATGGCGACGATCATGGGAATGTGCGTTTGGTTGCTCTTTCGCTCGCCGTGCGCCGACTGAGGCGATGAACGCGCAGGGGACCTCTCTCGAAGCTCACTTCTATGATCCCCGGCATGTCGGAGATGATGGGCGGTGGCGGGCACGACGACGAGGCGAGCAAGAAGATGAAGCGGATCGCCTTCATCTTTGACAGCATGTCGACCTTTGAACTCGACTCTGACGGCACGTGCTTCCGTACTCCTCCCTCCTCGACAACCGCCTCCACCTCCGCTACTCCCTCCCCTGCTCTCCCGTCCGAGAACGGCAAGGAGCGAGCGGAGAGCTCGTCGGGCCCGAGGGAGCCGAACGCTCGAGTCCTCCGCGTCGCACGAGGGAGCGGAACGTCAGTGAATGAGGTGGAGGAGGTATTGGCGCAGCACCTCATGTTCTCGGGGATGGTGAAGAAGGCGGGGGGCAAGTCTGGGTGGTGCGTTGTTCGCTTTTCGTTCTTGGGCTGCGGGGCTAATGGGCGTTTGAGCGCAGGATGACCAAGATGAAGCAGCAGCAGGGTGGAGCGAGAGGTGGACGACCGCCGTTGGGGCCTGGAGGGATGCCGGATCTCAGCAAGTTGTCACCGGGGCAGATGGCGCAGATGCAGGTGCGCTTTTTGGAGGTCGTGTCGTGTCGAGCTTGCGACGGCGCTGACTTTCTCTCTCTCTTTCCTCCTCGTCCTCCTTCTCGTCTTCGCACTCCCTTCCTTCCTCGCCGCGCCTTCGCCAACACCTCTCGAATCTCCTCGCCCCTGACCTCGGCACGCCACCACCTCTCACGTCGACCCTCCTTCACCAATCCCTCCTCTCCCTCCTCACCTCCGATCCCGACTCTTCCCACCGCCCGCAGAACATGCTCCCAGCCGGGATGCGGGAGCAGATGACGCAGCCGGGAGCGATGGCGCAGATGCAGGAGATGATGAAGAGCATGGGCGGCGGGGGAGGGTTCCCAGGGATGGGTGGTGGGATGCCCGACATGAGCAAGTTGATGGGGATGATGGGCCGGTGACGAACGTACTTGGAAATACAGAGGGGATGCGGTGCTATACAAAGCTGCTGCGAAACGACTCCTCCCTCCCTCCTGCCTCTTCCTCTCCTCGAGCTCCTTTTAGCGTTCCCTCACGTTCCCTTCCTCCCGCGCTTGGCCCAATCCAAGCTCTTCTTCTTCGACAGCTTCTCGTCGTCCCGTCCCGCTCTACTCTTGCCCATCGAAGCCTTCACGCTCTCCCCCTCTCCCGTTCCCACCGACGCCACGCTCTCCCTCGTCGGGAACTTGGCCAACGCGGTCCCAAACCCCGAGACGTTCCCATCCTCATCGACCAACCACTCTGGCTCCGTCCCTCGTCCCCTCGCGTCCTCTTCACTCTTCGTTCGACGAGTGGTAGGCGCCGGAAGGGTTGTCGAACGCTTGAAGGATTTCGAAGAGGAGGAGGGGCGGGAGGGGACGTGCAAGACGCGGAGGGTGGCGGCGATGATGGAGGAGAGGGAGGAGGAGGAAGTGCGGGGGGAGGAAGTGGTGGAGCGGGAGGGGGCGAACGAGGTGGAAGGGGCTGGGGTCGTGGAACTCTTCTTGAACTGGGGCATGCTGGGCTGGGCTGGAGGTTGGACTGGAGGGTGCAGTGGCGTGAGGGCAAGCTGGGGAACCTTCGAAAATTTGGGCGTGACTCCGACTCCGCGTTCGGCGACGCGAAGGCGCGAGATGGCCCGAATCGTCCTGCAAGATCCAACTCTCTTTCGACACGGGAAGCCCTGTTCAAGGTATCTTTCCAGGCTAGAAAACTGAGCCTCTCAGTGAGGCGTTTGGAGCGAGGTCTCGAGAGAGATGAGGACGGCACACACGTCTCGCCTAAGGTGCGGCTTTTCGAGCAGCTCGTTCGAGTATACCTCGCTTTATAATCGTATTGAGCAATCTACAGGCGTCTATCGTATCTAATGCGGTGAATCTAGAGCTCGCCTGCAAGCTCGGGGGCGAAAGGGTAGTCGGTGTAGCCTACGCGACGGAACGAGAGTCAGTTCGCGCTCGTTCCAAAGGAAGGAGATGAACGCACCTTCAGGGTGGGTAGGTCCGTAGAGGTAAAAGGTATCGCGGTTGTACTCTGCGAGAGAGACGTTGTGCTTGATGCGAGCGACGAGATCAGGCTGCGCGAGCAAAAGCATCGTCAGTGACCGCTCCGGTCCTTCGCAGGAAAAGGGTACGCACGTTGCTGATGAAGTAGCGCCCGTAGACGACGACACTGTTCTTCCTCTTCTCAGCCTCGGCGATCCCACTCTCGGCGGTGAATCCGCCAGCGACGAGGAACGTCCGAGGAGTCCAGAGGTTGTAGATGAAGTCGAGCTCCTCGTTTTCGGGGGTGGGGATGGTGGTGTTGCCTGCGATGCGAGACTCGACGGCGTGAATGTAGGCGAGCTCGGGGTGGGCGGAGGAGAGGGCAGAGACGAAGGAGGTGAAGGTCTCCTTGATGGCGGCGAGGTCCATCTTCATTCCTATGGGCGACCGACGAGTCAGCCAGGAAGGCGAGGAAGTAGTGGAGAACGCACCCTGGAAAGTACTGTAGGGAGAGAGACGGATTCCGGTCTTGGAAGCGCCGACAGCCTCGACGACGGCAGCAACAACCTCGCGACCGAAGCGTGTGCGGTTCTCAACCGAACCTCCGTAGCCGTCCGTCCGCTTGTTTGAAGTAGTCTGGAGGAACTGGTCGACGAGGTATCTGCGTGCGTAGCTCGTTAGCACCCTCCTGCCCCTCGAAAGAAGGCAACACACCCGTTCGCGCCGTGAACCTCGACTCCATCTCCCCCAGCTCCCTCGACAAAGTTCTTTGCCGCCTGCGCGTACCACCCAACGTACTCCTTGATCTCTGCCTCCGTGAGCGCACGAGGAGTCGCTCCACCCTCAAAGGGGACGTCGGAAGAGGAGACGACATCGAAACCGCCCTCCGCCTTGAGGCTATCTGCGTTGGCCGCACGCCCGATCGCCCAGAGCTGCATGTAGACGAATCCTCCCATGGCGTGAACTGCAGCGCGCGCGTCAGCTGGGAGCTCCATCGCGCGACGAAGGAGAGGAACGTACCCGCATCGACGACCTTCTTCCACGACGCAATCTGGGCGTCGCTCCAGATCCCAGGGACGTTCGGGTAGCCACCGGCTTGGGGAGAGATGAAGGTAGCCTCGGTGATGATGAGCGTTCCAGGAGTGCAGGCGCGTTGAGTGTAGTACTCGACGGCGAGATCTGGCGGGGGTCAAATGAGGTCAGCTCAGCTTGAATGGGCGAGGTCACTCGCAGGACGTACCGGTGTGAGCATGCTCGCTGTCAGCGCGGAAGCGGGTGAGAGGGGCCATGGCGATGCGCTGCTTGAGCTCGACGTTGCCGACCTTGACAGGTGTGAAGAGAGCTGAGGAGGACATGGCGCGAAGACGGTGTTGGGGGGGTGCTGGGGAGGAGGGGAGGAGGGGAGAGCAGGAGGAGGGGTTGGGGAGGAGCAAGAGCAGCCCTGTGGAGCAGATTTGACAGTACCTTTCGAGCTGAGCAACCAAAAGACCTCCGAAGCGGGATGACGCTCAAAGATCGGCCCAAGGCCTGGATCTTCAGCAACAGCTGTGGGGTCGGCGCTCGAGCAGGAGGAGGAGGAGCAGCCAGGGCAAGCAGGCACGAGAGCGTAGTAAAAGAGGAATCAGTCAAGCCCAGATGGAAGTTGGAGCGAAAGAGGCGGGGGCAAGGCGAAGTCGGGAGCTCCTCTTGCGTCCCAAGTCCCCGTCTCCCACCAGCACCTCTCCCCCGAACGGAATGTCTACACAGACTGGAATTGCCGTCTCAGCCGCCCTCGCCACGTCCTGGGCAGCCGCACTCGCTTCGAGCTCTACACGCGTCCTCAAGGTCCGTCCTCCGATGCTACGTAGGCGTTCGCTCAACCCCCTTCTGCAGATCGCGATAGAGGACGAGAAGCTCGCACCAGCGCTGGAGATTGAGGGGACGGACTCGTTCAAGGTGGACTTTGGGCTGCTGGAGGGAGAGGGAGTCGTCGAGGACAAGGTGCCGGCGTATATCCTCGTTCGGTGAGTCCAGGCGGTGCTTCCCAGCTGGAGACGAGTGGAGAGTTGTAGAGCGTGGACTACGCTCAGCTCGCTTGACCTCTGGGACGAGATCCAAGGACCCAGCTGACCCTCCCTCCGGCGCAGGCTCGAGCTCTCCCTTGACTCTCCCTGGATCTTCTACGCCTACGTTCCCGACGCCTCCCCAGTCCGTTCCAAGATGCTCTACGCCGCGACACGCGCAACCCTCGTTCGTTCACTCGGAGACGCGCGATTCCAAGAAAGCATCTTTGCGACGACCAAGGTGCGTCCTCGCGTCCTCCTTTTCCCCCGCGCTCGCTGACCCGTTACTACGAGCAGGCGGACCTCACGCACGCAGCGTACCTCTCTCACCTCGAGCATCAAGCATCCTCAGCGCCTCTGACAGCTCGCGAGGAGGAGATCGCCTCTATCCGCGCTTCCGAAGCCTCCACCTCTTCCCACAGCAGCCACGGCGCGCGTAGCATCGTCCATGGAGCATCCGTGGGGCTGGAGTGGAGTAATGAGGCGGAGGAAGCCGTTAAGGGACTCAGCGCGGGGACGGTACTGCTCGTGCGTTCTCCGTTTCGGCTGGCGCAGGCGGGAGCTGATGCAGGATGCAGGAGATTAGCGGAACCGAGCAGGTCGTGTTGGCGTCCGTGGCGACTGAGCTATTGCTCCCGTTGGACAGCCCAGTGTACGCATTCTACGCGCACGCGCGAGGGATCGGTGCGGGTCTTTCTCCCTCTCATTCCAGCCACGCGAGCTGACGACCTGCGCAGTGTTCATCTACTCCTGCCCGCCCAGTTCGCCGATCAAATCCCGCCTAGTCTACTCGAGCTCCTCGAGCGGCGTCGTTGGGTTCACCAAGACGCTCGGCCTCTCGATTCTCAAAAAGGTGCTCTCTCCCTGCCCCCTCCCGCCCTCCTCAACTAACCAACGCCCCTCCTCCCCTCTACCAACTGCAGATCGAGACCTCTGACCCAGCAGAAGTGGACGCTGCGTTCGTGGATGCCGAGCTTGGTCCGGTTGTGGAGGATGGTGCGAAGGTGGTGGACAAGGTGGAGGAGAAGGCGTTTGCGCGACCCAGCCGGCCTGGGAGGAAGCGTTAGAGGGTGTTGGGGTGTATTTACGGTTTGTCGATGCGCGTGATGGGGGGCGTGGGCTCGTCGCTTCTGCTGGAGTTTCGCCACTGCTCTTTGATCCTGCTCGCAGAATCGAAGGTCGAGATCTCGCTCTCGGCTCTCGGCTCTCGGTGCAAGCTACCAAGGCATTTGTATTGGGTATCGCAGGAACGGGGGTACCAAGCGGGGGGGAGAACGACGAGTTGCGGAGGACAGGAACTGCGGAAGACGACGACTACTTCTTCTTGGTCGCCTTTCCAGCAGGCTTCTTCGCCTTGCCTTTGGCCTTGGGCTTCTCCTCCTCCTCCTCCTCCTCCTCCTCCTCCTCCTCCTCCTCTTGCGATCCTTCTTCCTCCTCGACGTCGGATCCCGGATCGAGTCCCTTGGATTTGGAGACCTGCGAGGGAAGGAGGAATGGGAGATCAGCGCCGCTCCGCACACCAGCTCAAGGGAGTGCCTATCGACCAGCTCAAGGAGGTGCATATCGAAGCACGGAAGGGGCGTGGAGAAGGACGTACAGTGATGTTGACAGAGTCGGTCGTAGGGAGCAAGTGCTCGCTCCCGCCCGCCGTAACGGGAACCTCGAACTTGCCATTCCATCCCCACCCAATCGATCCAGTCTGCACGACCCTGTCAGCCCCCAGCTCGGCTCCTTTGCATCCGTTCCGACCCACCTTGTTCTTCGTGGGCTGCGCCTCGACTACGATGGGTTCCTCCTGTCCTGGCCAAGTGAAGGTCACGGTGATGATTGGGGCGGCTTTGAGGAACGCGCTGGTGGTGATTCCTTCGAGCTGTGAGAGCGGGTTAGCTTCTCTTCGCTGCGGGGGTTGGCAAGGGAAGCGTACGGCGGAGGCGGCCTTTGGCTTCTTCGCCTTGGGCCCCTTGGTGGCCTCGTCCGACGGTCGCTTCGCTTTGGGCGCCATCGCTGTCGAATTCGAGGGAGTGGTAGGAGACAGAGCCTCACTAGAACTTAAGGGGAAACCCTGACGAGGAGCGAGGTTCGAGCGCGATTCGCTCGCGAACTTCAGTCTTTTCTCGCCTATATCCTCGTCGAGTCGTTCGCTCCTGCTTGCGAAGATCAATCCCTGCTCTCTGCTCTCCTCGAAATACTCCTCTGAAAGCCGCAAACTGGCGTGGGCTTGGCCGGGTGTCGGTCCCCCTCTCAAGCAGCGACGGCAACACGCGTACGCGTCCTCTCGAGAGATTCGTCTCTTGCTCTCCTACCACACCCCTCTGCTCGCTCGAACAGGATGGCGTCTGAACTACTCGATCTCCTGCTCCCATCGAACCCAGTCCTCTTCCTCAAGCGCGTCCTCACCGCGTCACCAGGGGCACCTCACTTGCTAACGCCGGCGATCACGTTGGCTCTCACCTCAGGCCTGATCCTCCTCCTCACCTACGGCTTCCAGCACCTCATCCTCCGACCCTACTTCTCGCCGCTGTACGACCTCCCCGGCCCGCCACGCACTTCAATCATCTTTGGAAACCTCAAGCGCATTTTCACGGAGGAACCGGGCAAGGTGCACGATGAGTGGGCAGAGAAGTACGGCGGGGTAGTGCGGTATGGTGGTGCTTATGGGGTGAGCTTGATTCCTGGAAGGAGAGGAGCGAGGCGCTGATCGAGTGGGCGCAGGACACGCGACTCATGTTCACCGATCCCGTCGCGCTCAACCACATCCTGCTCGCGCGCTCGTACGATTATCCCAAGCCTAACGAGGTTCGCGGTAACCTGAGTCGGATCCTAGGGAAGGGCATCCTCTTTGCCGAAGGTGCGTTGATTTCTCCTCGGGCTACGAAACTGGGCTGAACAAGCGACCGCGCAGGCGAGGATCACAAGCGTCAGAAGAGGATCATGAGCCCTGCTTTTGCGCCGAGTCACCTGAAGGCTTTGACGCCGACGTTCTTTGCCATCTCGTACAAGGTGCGCCGTTCTCCGCTTCCCTCCCTTCGGCGAAACTGAACCGACCACTGCAGCTTCGTGATCGCTGGACCGAACTTATTTCGAACGACGCGATGGATCTCGGTGCTTGGAAGGACGAAGCTGCTGCCAAGGAGTACCAGTCTACGAAGCCAGGAGGCGAGGTTGTCTTTGATGTGACCAAGTGGCTCAGCCGAGTTACGCTGGACATCATTGGAGTTGGTGCGTTCCTTGGGACCCGCTTTTATGGAATGGCAGCTGACGCTCTCGTGCTCGCAGCCGGATTTGGCTACGAGTTCAACGCGCTGGACAAGGAGGAGAACAAGCTTGCCGGGGCCTTCGCAAGCATGATGTGCGTCTTTCTCGCTCTTCGCTCCTCCCTTCTGACTCCCTCCGTCGCAGGCCATCTCCCGCAGCTCGTCCGTCGGTCTACCGCCTCTTGATCCAACAGATCTTGGGCAAGATCATCACTCGCTTCCCGATCGCTCAACGAATCCCCAACAAGACCATCCAGGCCGTGCGCAAGGGGTTCGCGACGATGGAGAGCGAGAGTCAGCTCATTATCGAGGAGAAGAAGCGCGAGGTTGCGGAGAGTGGGGGAGTTGGCGGAGGGAAGGACCTGATGACACTTTTGCGTGAGTGTTTGGCGGCGTTGGTGGTGGGCGAGAGCTGACCCTTGGTATCGCAGTCAAGTCGAACTTGGGAGAAGGCAAGGCGGTCATGACGGACGCGGAACTTCAAGGCCAGATGACGGTTCGTTCTGCTCGCTCGCTTTTCGCTTCACAAACTCATGTTCCCGCTCCGCAGACTTTCATTCTTGCGCAAGTCCTCCCTCTGACCTGTTGCGGACCTAGCTAATCCACCTCTCCCCTCAGCGGCCACGAAACGACCTCGACTGCGCTCACCTGGACTCTCTGGATGCTGGCTCGCCACCCGACCATTCAAGACCGTCTTCGCAAGGAAGTGCGAGCTGCACGCGCTGCTGCGAAGGAGGAAGGAAGGAGCGAGCTTGGAAGCGAGGAGCTGAACTCGCTCGAGTACCTCGACGCAGTCACCGTGCGTCGTTCTCTTCTCCACCCTCCTCGCTCTCGCTAACACGCTCAACGCAGCGCGAGATCCTCCGCCTCGAATCCCCCGTCACTGCCACCAGTTTGTCTCCCCTCCTCGCCTTCGACGACGATCGCTGACTCTCTCTCCAGTCCGCAGTGCAGGAAAGGACGACTTGGTCCCCCTCTCGAAGCCCATCACCACTCCCTCCGGCCGAACGCTCTCCTCGATCCCAGTCCAAGCGGGCCAAGTCCTCTTCATCTCCATCACAGCGATCAACAAGTCTACCTCCGTCTTCGGTTCCGACGCGAACGAGTTCAGGCCGGAGCGATGGCTGGACGGGAGTGTGGGATCTGAGGAGGGGAAGAGCGTGGGCGTGTATTCGCACCTCCTCACTTTCCTCGCCGGGTACGTTCTCCTCTCCATCTCTCCGACAAGCGCTGATTCTCTCAGACCGCGCGCCTGCATCGGCTACAAATTCGCGTGCGTCTCCTCTCCCCCTTCCCTCCTCGCACTAACCCTCTCCCCGTACACAGAATCCTCGAACTTAAAGCGTACGTCCCCTTTACCCGCGCGTTCCCTAGCTAACCCCTCGCTCGACAGTATCCTCACCGTCCTAATCGACGACTTCTCCTTCTCCGAGCGTTCGCCAGACCTTGCGATCGAGAGGAGGTCGGCGATCGTCATGCGTCCGCTTGTGGTGGGGGAGGAGAGTATGGGGAATAGGATGCCGTTGAGGGTTTGTTTGGCGAGGAGGGATGATTGAGCCGGGGGGAGAGCTGGGAGGAGGCTTAATAGATCTTTGGAGGAGGTTGGAAGGCTTTCGCTTGTACCTTTCCACCCGGTGTAGAGGAGGGGTCCTGCAGCGTAGTGAGGAGAAGTGAGCTCGGATGAGGAGGTCCTCGCCGCCGTGTTGTCATGACCTCCGCCTGCGCCCCCCTCCCATCTCGCTCGTTGAGCCCCCCTCGCCTCGCTGAAGAGGTCGTCGTAGCCACTAGTTCGAGACGCAGAGAGCCGCATGGGAAGCAGCAGGGAGGGAGGATCTGAAGCAGTGCGGCTCTCAGGCAGGAAGAGCTGCTGTCGGGTTTCGAGCGAGAGGAACAAGCAGACTTCGCTCCCCCCAACTCACACATCCAGACGACGGGTCCTTTCCCTCCATTCATCCCCCGACATCCCGCCCACGCACCAAGTTCAGCGCGCTGAGCAGACACTTCCTCGCGAGCAGTCAGTCCCTCGAAGCAAAGCAGCCCTCCCACCGAGCAGAACCCCCCCCACCGTCCCATCTCCGATAACCCACATGCATTAACTCCGCACCTCTCCGACATCCTTGACCTCCTCCACGATCCCCTCTCCCACCACGACCTCGGGCTCCGCGACCTCGACTTCCTCCACCCCCTCCACGATCGCCTTGCCCGCCGCCAAGTTCTCCAACGCCTCGGGACTCTCCACCAGTGTCCAGAACCGCTTGACGAGTTTCTCGGACCGTGCAGGGGGGAGGGGGAAGAAGGCGGTGGGGAGGGATGAGTCTGCTCGAGGTGGGTTAGCTCGAGATGGAGGGAGGAGGGAGAGGGCGCGTACTGAAGGAGATGAAGATGCCTGGTGCTTGCTTCCAGGGCTCGGTGGGAGGGGTTACGGGCGCGGCGTCGGCGTCGGGAGAAGAAGTGGAGGGGGTGGAAGGGAGGGGAGCTGGAGGAGCTTCGATGATGATTTCGACGGCGGGGTTGGCGAACCTGAGTCCAGGGAGAGATTCTCGTGCCCAGTGCCTGTATCTCCAGTATCAGTTGAGCTCGTCGGAGAGGCCCAAAGAGGTGTACCGAGCTCCTGCGTTCCCTTTGAGTCCGGCGTAGCGGACGCGAAGACTCTTGATTGAAGGCGGGAGAGCGCGAGTAGAAGGACCTTCTCGGAGGGCGGCGAGTCCGTTGGTGACTCGAGTGATTGCCTTGGAAGGTCGGAGGGCTGCGTTGATCATCGCGTTGGCTGAGGGAGTGAGGAGGAGAAGGACGAGCTGCGACGGCGATGGTTCCTCTTGTTCCTAATTCCCCCTCTGCTCTTCGCGCACTCTGACAATGTCTTTCGCATCCTGTGCATACTCTACTCCTTCACAGCAGGACGGCGTCGCTGACCACACCCCCGCAGACCTTCCCCAAGCCGAGGGGTGGCTCCCAACCTGGATGCTCTTCGTCTCGTCCGCTCCTCTCCCCACTCCCTCCAGGCCACGCTGACCTTGACGCCCAGCTCTCTAGCCGTCTTCAATTCTGTCCAGAACTTTATCACGACGAGCCTGACGCGCAAGATCTACAACAAGTCGCCTGGGTCCGGTGCGTCGCGTGCTCTTGGTGGGGAGGGGAGGGACGAGAGCTAACGCCGACTGCAGTGAACCACCTTCAAGCGCGTACGTTTGCCGTCTGGACTCTCGCCTCTGCCGCCATCCGAATCTACGCGGCGTACAACATCAACACTAAGGGGTGAGCTCATCCTCGCACCCCTTGTTCCTCCTCCACCCTTCCGGAAGCTGATCTGGAGAGGAACGCAGGTTCTACGACCTCGCCATCATCTCCTACCTCCTCGCCTTTTCCCACTTTGGGTCCGAGGCATTCGTGTTCCGCACGGCGGGCTTTGGGCCGGGGTTGATGAGCCCGGTCATCGTTGCGAGTGAGTCAGTCGAACGCGTGGAAGGAAGAATGAAGAGCTGATGGGGACTTCGTGCACAGGCACGTCGTTGATTTGGATGACGAAGCGTGAGTTGGGACGCTGTTCCTGCGGCGAGGGGAAGCTGACGAGGTTCGCTTTCGCAGAATACGGATTCTACGTCCAGGCGTGATGATGGAAACACATCTTTATCAAGGAGCTGTGCAGGGTTCTTCTGCTTGGACGCCGTGCCTCCCCGCGGCTGCGTTGTCCCGCAAGAAACTGCGGTCTCGCTCGCTCGTCCGTCTTTGGCGCGCACGACTCTCCCATCTGCCTGCCTGCGCACTTTGGGACGACTCCTGCTCTTCGGCCGGCAGAATTCGAGACTGCTCGAACACTCGAGCCGGGACGAGTGGGAGGCGAGCTTCGCAAATGCGGGAGCGTGAGGCTGCGGCAGGAGAGCGGGAACACGACGACCCAGCTCACGAACGAAGAGTATTACAAGAACAAGATCCACTGCGATATCCAACTGCGTCCCCCACTCCTCGCTAAGCAATCTCCACCTTCGCGCCAGCATTCGTTGTGTCAACCTTGCTTCTCCCCCTCTTCTCCACATCCCCCTTCCCCCCAGTCCAATAAACGACACCCTCCGCCTTCTTCCCAGCCACCTGTAGCTCCATAACCCTCTCCAACCCCTCGTGCTCCCTATCCGTCTTCTCCCTCGGTCCAGCCACCACGACCGCCGCAATCGTCGTGCTCGCCTGCATATCCGCATCATCAGCGCCCACTCCCCACACCCACGACACAAGAAAAACACACCTCAAACGACCCCTCAAACTCGCGATGCAACCGAACCTCCGCACCCCCATTCCTCGTCTCGACCACACTCGTCAAGAACGTCCCCCTCGGCTGCTGAACATACACGACCGCCGCCCGAGCGTTCGTAGTCCCAACACTAACATCGTACCTTTCCCCCTCTCCAACAAGCGCCACCTCCGCCTCGATCGGCCCGTTCGTAGTCGACAAGACGAGGATGTTCCTCACGTCGAACGACCCCGAGATGGGGCTATTAGCCGCTTTGAGGACGAGTTTCTCCCCCGAGAGCTTGGCGCGGATAGCTCCGTTCGAAGCCCATACGTCCGCTTCCCTCGTTTCGGCCCCGAGGAGGGTGATATGGGCGTTCGAAGCCGAGAGAGCGAGGAAGGTCGTTTTGAGGTCCGAGAGGGAGATGCCGGCGTTTTGGATGCGTGCGGTAAAGTTGTGCGTTGGGGGGAAGGACGGAGCGGAGAGCGCCAGGGAGGTGTGGGCCGAGAAAGTTGCGAGGGGGGTTGGGGGGAGGTGGAAGGTGAGGGAGTAGGTGATGGAGGAGAGGGAGTAAGGCGGTTGGGGAGGGGCCTGCGGGTACGCTGTTGAGGATTCCGTGAGGGAGGCAGGGGGAAGGGACGAACGTGGATACGGATCCCGTGCTCGTTCTTATCGGCGGTGGAGCAGACGACCGATTCGTCGAATAGCGCTTGGTTGTCGTACCTCGCTTCGACGAGAACGTACGCCGACTCGAGCTCGCTGTCGACTTGGAAGAGGGCGTTCCCCCGCGCAGGGCCGAGAGACGAGAAAAGGAGACTGGAGGCGGAGTCGAGGGGAAGGTCGAATCGAGCTCTGGCGAGTCCTGGTCCAGCGCTCTTGAACGTGTTGCACTCAACAGCGTGGGGAACAGTCTGGTTGACCTGCTCAGGCTCAGTTAGCTCTCCCTCCCCTCCACAACGCCGTCACGAACGCACCTTGAGGTGTCCTCCCCGGTAACGGCCCTCGTCAATTACGATGCTCCCCGTGAGCAATCCGACCGCGAACCAGATACCAAATCCCCACAGCAGCGCTCCAAAGAACCTCTTCCTCGCGCGGCGGTCCGCCTCTTGCATCGCGCCCCGCTGTTCGTACGTCACCGGAGGGGGGAGAGCGTGGAAGGGAGATGGCCCAGCGGGAGGAGCGGTCGTCCTGGGCGCTGGGAGAGGATAATTGTGGGCGTAAGCTGAGGAGGGCTGAGAGTCGGCGTAGTTGGGCGCTGATGGTGGAGTCGAGTCAGAGAGTGCTGCTGCGAGAGGATGAGGGGGAGGACTAACGGTTTGAGAGGAGAGAAGTCGTTTCTCCTGCGTTTGAGCTCGCTGCTTGACTCTGAGCAACTGGGGCGTCCTTCTTGATTGCCATTCTTGCAGCGAGTTTGGGCGGAGGAAGAGAGTTGCGAAGTCAAAACGAGGCGAGGACGACCGCGTGCTTGACCTCTCTCTGCCCTCCCGCCGAGCGATGCCAGCTGACGCCGACGCTCTCGCAACTCTCTCAGCGATCTTCCCAACCCACTCGAGCGAGACTCTGGAACGGTATCTCGCCGCGTCCTCCAACTCGCTTGAACGAGCCACGGAAGCTCTCCTCAACTCACGGCCTCTCGGACCATCCACCAAGCGACGGCGCGTAGGAGGACTCGACAAATGGCTACACGTGGCTGAGCTAGCGGCGCCACCGCAACCTCCGCCGGCGAAGAAGGAAGCGCAGCGGTCGGCGTTCGACCTTCTCCGTCCTCCTTCCTCGACTCCAGCAGCAGCTCCAGCTCCTCTCCCACCTCTCGTACTCTCTACGTCAGCTCTTGTATCGCAACACACGGGAGGACTATGCACGCTCATCGAGAACGTGCTTCCAAAGGAGTTGGCGGCGCGGTTATTCCTTCGAATGATGAGGGAGAGTGCGGGGGAAGGAGGCCCAGGATGTGCGTCGTTTCGCTGGCCAAGACGGGAAAGAAAGCTAACGCGTCCTTGCAGGGGAGAAAAACCGCTGGATCTTGTTCGACCGCGAGGTGGAGAGCCCGCACACGACCTCGTTCTATGTCGAGGCGCCGGGCAACGCTTCGGCGTACGATCAGGCAGCGTTCACGCAGGTACGCCCTCTTCTCCCTTCTCCACGCTCTCGCTAACTTTGAATTAGGCCGCGCAATACTGGTACAACGGCGAGGAACGACCTGCGCGCACGTTCAACTCGGAGATGGACTCTGCTCGCGAGGTCATCGGTCCCCTCGTCCAAACTGCTCTCGCAGGGCGCTCAGTACGCTCCCTTCTCCTTTCTCCCGAGCTTCACTGATAACTTCAGCCACATCCTCTCGAATACGCCGGCGCCTGGCTCCCCAACGTCGCGGCCGCGAACTGCTACACGGGGTCCAAAGAGGTTCCCTAGCCCCCCCTCCGCGCGCGCGACCCGCACTAACGCCTCCCAGCAGAGCGTAGGCTGGCACTCGGACGTCCTAACCTATCTCGGTCCCTTCCCCACCATCGCCTCCCTCTCCCTCGGCGTCTCTCGCCCTTTCCGCCTCCGATCCTCCTCGCTCCTCGCTCCTCGAACCCTCTCGATCCCCCTGCCCCACAACGCGCTGCTCATCATGCATGCGGGGACGCAAGAGCGTTTCAAGCATTGCGTTCCGCCCGTTGGAGCTGTGGATCTTTGGCGCGTTCCGAGGGGACTGGGGATCGAGGAGGAGAAAGGGTTCAAAGAGCGAATCAACGTGCGTTCCCCTCTCCTCTCTTCAACGTTCCACTAAACTTCTCTCGCAGATAACGTTCCGATTCTACCGCCCCGACTTTGCTCCCCTCCCCACTCCCTCCGACACCTCCTCCTTGACCCCCACTCCTCCACACGGATACCTCGGCACCCCCCTCTGCGCCTGCGGGATCCCCTGCGTCCTCCGCCCCGACGCCAAAGGAAAAGCGCGTGAGAACCTCGGGAAGCGTCCCAACGATTCGGCGAAGGAGGAGGAGGAGCTGTTGTTCTTCTGGCAGTGTAATGGGGGAGCGCAGGAAAAGGGGAGGCAGTGTGGGCATTTCAAGTTGCTGGATATGAGGGCCGAGGGGAGGGGGAAGTGGTGGGGCGGGTAGGAGGGCGCGATTGGTGGTGGTTGCGAACTCGCTGGATTCTCGACGGCAAGGCCGCGTTCGAGAGTTGATACACTGAGTGCGTGAGAAGCTTTTCCGAGAGCAGTCCGTACAAGTAAAGCAAGCGCAAGACGAAGCAGCAAATCCACAAACTCGCTACATTACGCTATCGATACCCCTGCTGCTGACCTCCCCACCCCTGCTGCGGGTACTGCTGTTGCGGGTACTGCTGCCCACCCCAACCCTGTCCAGGCGGGTACTGACCCTGCCCCGGTGCCCCCATCGGCATCGGCGGTGGGTACGCTCCCGACGGTCCAGGCTGCCCCGGTCCACCTTGGTACAACGGCGTCCTCGAGTACCCCGCTTGCGGTACGGGCTGATGAGAGGGGAAAGGACTCGGAGCGGACCTGCGAGCGCGCGTCAGTTCGCGAAAAGGGGTCGAAAAGGGAGAGAAAGCGCACCGAGGATCGAACTGCGCCATAGGAGTCCCGCGCCCACCGTCCACTGGCGTTCCCCGACCCATTGTAGGCTGAGCGTAGGGATTTGGAGTCCGACCGCTGTAGGGGTTGGGCGTGCGGCCGGCGACGCCGGGGTGGCGGGGAGTGGGGGCGGGGAGGCGAGCACCGGCAGCAGCGAGACGGTTCTGGTACGCTGTTTTGAAGGCGTTGCACTGCGCGAGAGTCGGTTAGCTCAGGCTGCGAGGAGCGAAAAGGGATGACGCACGAGAGCCATCACGTCGCCATGCTCTTCGCCGAGAAGGGAGAATGCGCCGGGGACGACCTTGACGGGCTGCAAAGGGGAGGACTGTGAGCGTCGAAGGCAGGCGGGAGGGAGAGAAGGAACGCACCCAGGTTTGGATCTCGACGTTGTTGTTCGAGCGGAAGGAGACGACAAACTGCCCAGCGAGTTTCGGGTCCTCCTTCTTGATCCCGAAGCCGTAAGCCGACTGTCCGGGGTTGGCCATCGTAAAGTTCTGGAGGTACAAGTCTGCAAACGAGCCGTTAGCTGGAAGACAGAGGCGGGGAGCGAGGAAGACGCACTGAGCTCCTGCTGCGATCCCCTGTACTTCTCGTGCGCGAGCATCTCCTCGACCTTCTTCGCCATCCCCTTGACGTGGTTGTTGATGAGCTCGTCGAGATCGCTGTAGTTGTACTTGCCCTCGATGCGCAGCCGCGAGCCGATCGAGAACGAGTTGATCTTGTCGAGTTCGGTGACGGCTGCAAAGGCGATCGTCAGCAAGCAGGCTCGAGAGGGGGAACGGCAGAGAACGCACCGATGTGCTGGTAGACACCTTCGTCGACCTTCCACGTAACGGCGAGATGATCCTCCTTCGACGACGGCCGGATCACGCACTGCCCTCGCTGCTGATGCGCCAGGAACTGCTCCGCCTCGCCCGCGCTGAAGTTGTGGAAGTTGGGGTGCTTGATCTGCCGACGAATGCGGCCGCCCTTCTTCTGCGCCGTCGCGACCTGGATCTGCTTGTCCTCGTCGGCCTGCTGGCGGTTGTAGTACATGGGGTCGGGGTGGACTCGTCGCTGCTCGAAATCGCCTCGTGCGATCGCGGTCTCCTGCGTCGAAAGCTCGACCTCGAACGAGTCGTGCCTGAGCTCCATGACGAGCGCCTGGAGGACCTGCCCTGGGCGCGGCTTGGGCGCGTCCTCGAAATTTCCGGTGCTCGTACGGTACTCGGACGCGATCGTTCCTTCGACGCCGGAATCGAGGCGAACGAGGACGCTGTCGTCGCGCTTGACGCTGATGACGCGAACGGGGATGATGAGACCGTGGTCGAGAGTCGCCTGCGTCTCTCCCGTGAGCATCGTGAAGACCTCGACGAAGGACGGGGTGGCAAAGTCCTGGCGAGTCTCGGCGTAGGGTCCCTGCATCTCGTCGCGAATGCCGTAGAGGGTGAGTCGCTTGGGGACGCCGAGGATCTTGGCCAGCTCGCTGGCAAAGTCGTCGAGGGAGAGCTCGTCGAGCTTGCGAGGGTCGTCGTCCATGACGTCGGCGACGGCCTGGGAGGGGGAGCTGAGGCCGGCGATGTCCTCCTCGTCGTACTCCATCGCATCGGCGGCCATCTTCCTCGCGACGTCGTAGTCCTCGGGGTGGATGCGAGTGTCGTCGAGAATGTCGGGCTGCCCGTCGTCGGCATCGACGTTCCGCTTGAGGTCGGTGCGGAGGAGGTCCTGGGGGATGCGGAGGAAGGCCGCGGCGTTGATGAAGACGTTGGTCGAGAGGACTTCTTGCACGACGAGGTTCTGCCTGGTCGTCAAAGTTCCGCGCTGCAAAGAGCGCGCGTTAGAAGGAACGGCGAAACGGCAAGAGGAACGCACGATAGGTCCGTTGATCTTCTTGACGACGCTACTGGCTTTTCGAGGACCAAGGCCAGAGACGTAGGGGAGGAGGAAGTAGTAGTAGGGGTTGCGAGTGGCGCGGTTGATGTCGACTCCGACCTTGTTCGTGACCTCGATAAGGGCTCGCTCGAGGTACTGCGTCGCCTTGTCCCTGCTCAACTGCGCGAGATGGAAGAAACGTATCAGCAACGCGCTCGCACCGAAGAAAGGAGAAGGGAACGCACGAGCTTCTGGTTGGGATCGTAGGTGAGGGCAGTGAGGTCCGATCCAAGCGCCGCGTACTCGTTGAGGGGACTCTGAGCGTAGCGTGCGAGGCCAACGCAGTATTTGCCGAGGAGGGAGAGGTCGGGGAACTCGGTCGCTGCACGCCTGCTGTTCTGGTAGATCCTCGCGACGTCGTCGTAGACAAAGATGGTCTCGAACCGCGCGCGCGCCTTGAGGTCGTCGTCCGACTTCCACTCGTCCTCGTCGACGTCGAGCTTCTCCGAGAGGATGTGGTCCGAGACCTTGTTGGCGACCGCCTGAACGTCGCCCATGAGGCGCTTCGTGCTCGGGGAGAAGCCGCCGACGACGACGACTTGAGGCCTGCGACGCTTGAGGAGGTCGGCGAGAGCTTCGCGGTCCTTGGTGTCGGGGCCCTGGTAGTCCTCCTCTTGGTGATGCTCGGGGTGAAGAGTGTCGAGCTTGAGGTACTCGCGGAAGTGACCTTCTTGATCGATGAAGACGGCGATGACCGAGTCGCGCTTGGGGTCTCCAGCGCCGTGCGAGATGGCGAGGACAGAGGGGATCTCGCCTTTCTTCATCGTACCGTCGGTACGGCGGTAGGGCGCGACGTTGATGCGCTGCGGAGCGAGCCGGTCAGCTCTGGCTCGAGAAGAAAACGAACGAGAGGAACGCACCTGATCGAGCTTGGCGGCGCACTGCTTGCCGACAAAGTCCTCCTCCTCCTCCTGCAGCAAGTTCCTCGCCCAAGTCTCGGCTCCAGGCGCAAGGTGATCCTTGACCGCCGAACGAATGATCTCCTCGCGAACCTCGTTCCACGCTTCGGCGATGGCCGACGAGTAGTCGGACTTGTACATCTTGCAGAGGTCGGCGATGAGCTTGTCGGCGGCGGCAGCGGGGAGGACGACGGTGCAAGTGACAAGGCCTTCGGCTTCGGCGCTGAGGATCTGGAGGAACTGTGCCGAGCGCTGGAAGGCGCCGATGGGCTTCTCCTCGAGGTACTTGAACGTCTGCGCGTCGTTGAGAAGGTTAGCGAGCAGGTGGAGGAGAGAGAGAACGACCGGACGCACGTAGAAAGGGTGCATCTCGTCGATCTTGCTGGCTCCCTTGTCGGTCGGTCGAACGTTGACGACGCCGTAGTCCTTGAAGAACCTCCTCGCCTCCTTCTTGAGCATCGGGTCGTGACTGATCTCGTGAACGAGGATGAATTTGGCCGCTAGAAAAAGGAGGCAAAGGTCAGCTCGCGAGTCGCCGTCGAGCGAAGATGAAAAACGAACCTCCAAGAGCGTGCTCAGCCTCGGCGTACTCTCCCGTCGCGTACTCCTCCGCCAACGCGAGGGGCATGACTCCAGGATCGTCGATAAAGTGCTTCTTGTTGAGCGTGACAAAGTCCTGCGAGAGCTGCGTCGCCGAAACCGCGATAGCCTGCGTCAAAGAAGCCCCATCAGCTCTCGTTCTCCCTCGCGCACACAAACGAAAGTGCTCACCTCGGCCAACTTGGAGACGACGTTCCTCTTGGCGTTCTCGTACCTCGACTCCCTCGTCGCCCTCTTCTTCTTGGGCGCCTCCTCATTCTCCCCCTCCCGAACCTCCTTGATCTCCGCCAACCTCGCCGAGTACTTCATCGCGATCCAATCGTTGGCATCAGCGACTTCTTCCACGCTCTCGAGCGCGCTAAAGATCTCGTCAAAGTATTCGTCCTCGGCTTCGAGCTGGTCGAACAGCGCCTTGAGGCCGTTCTTGCGATGCACGACGGCGCGGTACTTGATCGAGAGGGCCGAGATGCGCCAGAGGTCCGCCTGGTTGAGAAAAGCGATATTTTGGAGGGAAGGATCGTTGGCGGCGGGGTTGTAGTGGACGAGAAAGTCGGAGCGGTGGTGCCAGATGAAGGGGACCTCGAGAAAGTCGATGTTGAGGAACCGGATCGCGTCCGAGACGGCCTTGAGGAACTCGTCGTGGAGGATCGGGTACTCGCCGTCAAAGTCCTTGAGGAGGAAGTCCTCCGTGCAGCGCGGCGAGATCCTCGACGACATCCAAGCGGCCGCTTCCTCGAGGTCCTCCTCGGCGATAAAGGGCGCCGGAGCGCCGTTCTCGAGCGGCTCGAGTTCGGGGAGGCCAGCGGAAGCGAGCTGCATGCGTTCGGGGACGTCGAGGAGGCGAATCTTGTCGTCCTTGTCCGTGAGCATGCGTAGGGCGATTTCGGAGGGCTCAAAGATCTGCTCGCCCACGAAACCGTCAGCTCGCCCTCCTCCACGCACGCAAAAAAGCGACGCACGTCCTTGAGTCCCTTCTCCTCCTTGTCCTCGACGTCATCCTCGAGCGCGAAGGCGTAGTCCTGCCCGTTCCCAAACACCTCCGTCACCTCGCTCCACGCCTCGGCCGTGATCCCCTCGACATAGCCCGCGCCGAACCCACTCCGCCTAACAACCTTCTTGACAACCTTCTTCTTCTTCTGCTTCCGTCGCTGCTGCCGCTCCTCGTCGTCCTCGCTGCTCCCATGCCGTCCCGACGAATCCGACTGCGAGTCGTCCTCGATGAAGCCCGCCATCTCGTCGGCGTCAAACATGCCCGTGTCGATCTCGGCGTCTGCGCCTCGCTCGTCGTCGTCGAAGATGTTGTGCAGGCCTTGGACGGAGGTGTCGGATCCAGCAGAGGCGGAGCGATGACGACGGAGGCGCTTGAGCTTGTGGCTCTGCGCGAGGGGTTAGCGGCGCACTGACTGGGAAGGGAAAGCGGGACACACGCTGTCGCCGCGAGTGAGCTTCATCCCCGTGTTCTCCTCCAAAAGCGCGAGATCGTCCTCGTCGAGATCTCCAGCATCTGCAGCGGTGGCGTCAGGACCTGGAACCAGCGAGCGGAGCAGCGGAACGTACCATCATCGCTGTCCTTCCTCCTCTTCCGAGATCCGTCCTCGCCCTTGTGCTTCCTGCGCTTCTTCTTGCTTCGCCGACTTGCCGAGTCGTCCTCGTCGATGAAGCCGCCTGTGGTGGAGGCGAGTTAGTGGACAGTTCGTCAGAAGAGAACTGGTGGGCGGAGGTGCTGCCCAGTGGCCAAGCCCCAGTCGCGTCGAGAACTCTTCGCTTGGAGGGAGAAGAGTGAGATGAACGAAGGCCAGCGCGCAGGGTGAAGCCTACGAGAGCACCCAGTTCTGACACGTTCCGCCCTTGGAGCGGCGGCTCTCCAAGACGCCGTAGAAAGCCGAGCTGCTCTCTTGGGCTCCAGGCAGCTCGCCTGGCGAAACAGGTTGGCTACCGCCACACCGTCCTCTGCCTCCTACAAACTCAAGCCGACCGACACGCTCGTCTACCTGCAACCCTGGGGTCACCCTTCTTCCGATGCATCAAAGAGCTCCCCGCCGCCGCGAAACGCGGGAGAGAGCGTCCCCGAAGTGCGGAGCGTGCTCGCCCCAGGAGCTCCTTCTCCGCCAAACTGAACACACTACCTTTCGACCAGCAACGTTACAAGCTTCAACCCGTCGAGCTGGCTGCTCCCAAGCTCATAAAGCTCAGGCACAGCGCGAACGGTTCCGAGGCCTGCGTTGCTGGTACTGGAACGCGGGCAAGCTGGAGCACGGCGGCGTTTGATTGGGCAGCGCGAGAGCCATCACGCCC
Organism: Glaciozyma martinii; assembly: GCA_025758715.1. NCBI lineage: Eukaryota > Fungi > Basidiomycota > Microbotryomycetes > Kriegeriales > Camptobasidiaceae > Glaciozyma > Glaciozyma martinii. Next base: position 2,032 of record JANGFH010000471.1, on the reverse strand, counting down.
GTCCATAAATCCTTCCGTGGCTCTTCTGGCACCAGACTGAGGTCACTGCCAGGAGCGGCTTTCAGCCCTCGTCATGCGCGTGATCAGAGCAGCCCCCTGCTGCCGCTCGGGACTCGAGACGAGGGCAGCGACTTCCCAACAGTTCACGCCCAGTGCTCCGCAGGCCCAAAAGAGCGCAGACACCTGGCCGAAACAGAGGCAAAGCGGCGCCGTCGTTGTCCCTCCCCAAGTCACCCAACGCGCCACACCTCCAGCTCCCCTCCCTCCCGGGCCCCCGGGCCGCCCCAACCCAGCTCCTCAACTCACTAGCTTTGAACTCCCTCTCCTCCTCGCTCCCCTCCTCCTCCTCCTCACTGCTATCCCCCGCCTCAGGTCCGATATCCTCTCCCTGCCCATCTTCTTCCCCGTCCGCATCGGCGTCCATCTCGTCGTCCTCGTCGTGGGTCGCTGCCGTTGGGTCTCCAAGGAGCATGGAGGTGCTGCAGGGTGTGCGTTAGTGCGTGGCGCAAGGAAGGAGCGGGGAGGGACGAACCTCATGCTGGGCGTGGTTTCTCCCTTTCGGTTGGCGGGGCTGAGAGCGTGGGGGTTAGGAGGGGAGAGGGGAGAGCTGTGGGTGGGCTCGTAGTTTTAGAGGCGTCGTCGTCGTTTGGAGTTTGAGCAACAGAGTCGACGAGAGAGTCGAGTTGAGATGAGGAGAAGAGTTCCCGAGCCAAACTGGATCCAAATTTTCGCGCAAAGCTCAAAGTTCGCTCGCCGAGTCTTTATTCCTCTCCTTCCTCACTTTGACGAGGTCAAGCAGATCCAGGAGTCTCTAAAAACGATAATTTCAAAGACAGTTTTGATCTCAGCCAAAGTCCGAGGCGAATCCCTCTCTCCAAACGCCATCAAAGCTTCGCAACCGCATCTTCCTCCTCCCCAAACCTCGGATAGTCGATATATCCTGCTCTAAAACCGTATCAGCTCTCACCCCGGCAAATCCTGAACCCATCCATCCCACCTCGCGTCTGCTCCGGTCCAACGAGGTAGAACGTCTTGCGATCATACGACCTAAAGGGGAGGCCCTTCCTAATCCTCTCTGGCAAATCCGGCTGCACAACCCTCACCCACCGCCACCGAATCCCATTTGAAAGAACGCACCTTTGAGATGAAACTGCGTCCGAAAGCGACGACGACGTTCGAGCGCTTCTCAGCTTCTGCGAGCGCCGAAGCAGTCGTGTAAGCTCCCGCGACGATTAAAGGCTTCGGTGCCCAGATATCGTGCTGTCCTCGCGGTCCCATTAGTATGAGCTCGTTAGGGGGAGAAGGAAGGACGCACGAGGAAATCGAGGCTCTCTGTTCGCTTGTCGCGCGGTCCCAGGCGCCTGCGATGCGAGGTTCCGAAGAGTGGAGGTAGGCGAGCTGCGTTCACCCCCTTAGCTTTGTTCCCACGCGCAAAAAAAGACAAAAACACACCTTGGGGTGAGCGAGCTTGAGCTCCCTGACGAGGTACGAGAACGTCTCCACCAAATCCGCCGGCTCCATCTTCATAGCTGCGCCCTACTCAGCCTCTCCCCGCCGCACAAAACGAAAGAGAACGCACCCTGAAACGTCGAATGCCGACTAATCCTCAACCCCACCCTCTCCTCCCCCACCGCCTCCACCACAGCAGTCTCCCTCGCAAACCTCGTCCACTTCGCGACGTTCCCCCCATACCTATCCTCCCTCCTATTCTAAACTGATCGATCAAATACATGTTCCTCATCATCTCCCTCCCCCCCTCCCCTCGCACGGAAGCACTCACCCATTCGCCCCATGAAGCTCGACCCCATCCCCCTCAGCGCCCTTGACGAACCTCCTCGCCGTTTCCGCAAACCAGCCCACATACTCGCCTACCTCCTCCTCTGTCAATGGGGTGGGAACGTCCTTCCCGCGCGTATCGTCGAGCGGGTCGAGAGCGATTGAGGAGGAGGAGACTACGAGGTACACCTGTCGGAGGAGGTTGGGGCCGATGGCGGATGGGACGGTATCCCCAAGGAGATGGCGCCTCGCTCGC
>JANGFH010000469.1:0-19099 GCA_025758715.1 Glaciozyma martinii | reverse complement strand
AAGGGGCATCCCCATCTCTTGCAAGGAATCTTTCGTTGATTCTCATTCTCTTCTACGCGCGAGGGTAACCTCTCGCTACTCGGTATTGCCTGACCAGTTCAACCACTTCTCTCGCCTCCTCGCTCCGCCACTCCTGCACAGCCTTCGTGCTCCCCTTGGCTCCCTATCGTCACAGAGTAGCAGGGAATCGCGTCGTCCCGAGTAGCATTCAAAGCCCGAGGGCGCGATCCCATCCTCTTCCTGTAGCTCGGGAAGCGTGCTGGGAAGGACCAAAGGCGTCTGCAGACCCTCCGGTTCAGCTGTTGGACCAGGACCACGCGACGAACAGGATCCCAGCGACGGAAGCCTTCAAGGTCGCGCAAGGCTCCAGACGTGCGACGCAGGAGTCCAAGGGTACTGTTCCGTCGTTCAGAGTTCAGCGAGTGAGCAGGAAGCGCGGAGAGCGAGCGAGAGGAGGAAGTCCGAAGGGAGGAAGTCATTCGCGTGCTCCTCCTCGATTTTGATCAACCTCGCCAGCGTACCTTGCTCCTGCCGGCGAGAAGTTGATTCGACGCATGTCCTTTTCCTTTGCAAACGTGTGCGGCGGCTGCAGAGATCCAGAAAAAGCAGGGGGGAGAGGATCCAGCGAAGTGACTCCTGGGGTAAGTCACTCGAGTCCGCCTTGGAGTCGGTTCTTGGCTCCCATCTTTACGAGCAGACTTGCCCTTCTGGATTCCCAAGTCGTACACTCTATCCGAACTGTACGAATTTTCCTGGCTGGTGCCGTCCGCCCCAGCGACGGCGCAGTGTATTCGCAGGCCCAACGAGAACTAAATGAATTTCGTTCCTTTCGCCAGGTAGACCGCTGGCTCCTTCCTCCTGCAGTTGACCTAGACATCGGGAAGACCGTCAGGATGGCTGCAAGCTCGAAGCGGTTTTCGCCCTCGGGAGCGAGTGCAAGTGTGGCCGAAGCTCAACTCTCGCCGCTCAGCACGGCAGCGTGCTGAGCGACTTAGGGCCTCTGTGGACGAGGAGCCAACCGTGAAGGCTGGGAAGTGGAAGAGAGTAGCTAGAATCTTATTGTCCCAGAAGAAGGGGCTGCTTAGTGGGGTGCACTGCAGAAGCTGCGAAGGCGCTCTCGTTTGAGCCTGGCTCAGCGCCCTTCCTTCGGTCGTGGCGGACAGAACGTCTTGAACCGTTTTAAATAGGAAGCCAAAGAAGACTTTCCGCGCCTTCAAAGCAGGAAAAGTGTTGAGGGAGACTAATCGAGGCTGAGCGCAAGTCTGAGAAGGAACGCAGCCAATCGGGAGCGAGCTGGTGTCTCTGCGGTTGAAGGATTGCAGGATCTGAGCCAGGCTGGGAGAACGCTCTCCCTGGAGTTACTCCTTTGCCCCTCTGATGCAGTCTCGGAGGGAGGGCAATTGGGACAGCTGGGCTCCGGAACTCCGGGTCAGGATCGAGCCAACGCTTTAGCTTCGCAAGAAGGAGAGGAGGAGGGAAAGAACTCCAAAGGCGGCGCTGGTTGGAGGACTCGAGAGAAGTACGGCGCTCACAGCACGCCAGGAGGTGGCGAGGTGGAGAAGTAGCGAGCTCCGCAACGGCAAGACCTTGAACCCGCGCTGGAGGGCGCTGGAGGGCGAGTCCTGCAAGGGAACTGAAAGAGCGCTCGTGGGATGTTGTTCGCCTGCATCTCGTTGATGGGAGGAGGGAGGAAGAAGAACCGCACGCTACCCCTCGGCAGCTCGAAGTTCACTTTTGGTCTCGCGCGCTGCCCGACTTTGCTGAACGTGAATCGCTCTCAAACAGGCCACGAGAGTTCTTGACAAAACCATAGTTGCTGCGAATGTGAATACCGACCAACCACGCTCTCCCTGAGCGACAAGCATGAACCCCTCTTCTCCCATCGACCAATCTTGGGTGTAGTCTGCGCGCCGAAGGTCGTCAGCTCGGCGGCGTGGAGAGCGAAAGGAAGGCAGTGCACCTAGTAGCGATCTACTTTGACTTCTTGGCGCTCGGTTCGATCTTCTGCGAAAGATGAGGCGTTAGTTACTTGATGGCGACGAGGAGGAAGGGGAGGGAAGCACCTTGAAGAAGCTCATCCGATCCCCATCAACGACGCGCTTCTTGGGGACGACAGCAGCAGTCGCCAAAGTCTGGACGACCGCAGCAGTCGACGTCGAAGGAGCTGCAACAGAGACCGACGTCAGCGAGCGAGGAGGGAGAACGGCGAGAGGAACGCACTCGAATCGACGACCATCGCGACGTCGCTGGTGACCTAGATCTCCTCCTTTTCTTGGTCGATCCACTCGACGGCGTAGAGGTCTTCCGCGTCGTCCGTTGCAAAGTCTCCCTCCTCCTCCTCATCGATCAAGCTCATCTCCTCCTTCTCGTTCGCATCGAGCCACTCGCGGACCTTGTTGGCGACAATCGCAGCTTGGTCAAAGGACGTGAGAGTCCAGATCCCGAGCTCGGGGTGCTTGGGGGGGCCGAAGATGAAGAGGAACGGTCGCTCTTGAATGTGAGGATGAAGCGGAACGATTTGTAGGCGTTGTCGTTGAGGATGAGGCGGAGCGACGATGCCAGATCCCGCTCGGTCGAAGATGTATTCTGCGCCGAAGAGAGCCGCTGGTAGAGTACGAGAACGATGGCCGTCGGAGAGGAGGGGAGCGGCAGAGGTGGGCTTTTGTCCAGAGCCAGGGTCGAGTCTGCAGAGGAGGAGGGTCAGCGACACGGTCTCGAAGGATGCAGAGGGCAAAGCAGACCGGCGTCAGCAGCGTTGATGGCGGCGCGAACGTGGCAGCAGTTGTCCACGGTGGCGAACCTGAGGGCCGAGAATGGCGTTGCGTTTGGTGAGGCCGTTGAGGAGGAGAGCGACGAACTGGGACGAGTGCGACAGCGCCACTCCCTGCGAACCGAACCAGTCAGCTCCACGCTCCCTCTCGCTCCCCCTCTCTCCCTGGAACCGCCGCAATGAACGCACCCAAAACACGACCAAGTTCTTCTCGCTGATCCCCGCCACAAGTCCTCCCTGGGCAGGAATCTCGCGATAATCGTTCCCGTCGACGGTGGCGAGCTTCTTGCGGAGCTTGACGTCGGCGTCGATCGAGACGCACTCAGCTGTGAAGAGAAGACGGTGAGGCACGATTAGCGGCGGCGCGCGGACGAATGGTGGGGACACGCACCTGGAAGCGACCTCATGAAGCGCTGCCCTTCCCGCTCGCGACAGTCGGCGAAGTCCAAGTAGATGCTGTCGACCAACTTGACAGTCAAGGGGTGGTAGAAGACGGCGAAAGGAGGAATTGTCGAGGTGGGGAAAGGGAGAGGGTGGGTAGCGAAGAGGGGTTGGTTAAAGGCGGCTCGAGTGCGACGTCGCTTGTGCTCGACGTAGTAGGCGAAGACCTCCTTCCAGTAGGCGAGAAGCTGGAGCTCTGCAAGACCACGGAAGAGAGGGGGTTCAGTTTGCCGCTCTGCCGAGCTCAGGACGGCCACGAACAGTGGAGGTGCTTGGCGAGACGCATGGTCGGGAGGCTAGGAAGAAGCTCGGCGACCACGTTGAAGAGCTCTCGAGTTACTGCCGACTTTGAGCGAAGGTAGGGAATGGTATCTGCACGAAAGGGGGCCAATGTGAGCGAGCATTCGCTGGGAAGAGCGGGTGGGAAGCGCACCTGAGATCTCCCAATGCTCTATCTTCACCCAAAACCCAGACGACGTGAGCCCCCATTCAATGCGCGGGACTTTTGCGGTTGAAGGATCCCCCTCTCCCCCTCCCCCTCCCCCTCCCTGGTTCCCACCGCGCGCCTTGCTCCTCCCCTTCGCCAACGCCGCCTTCTCGTGCAGGCACTTCTCCGCGCACGCGACGATCGTCCCAATCGCGTACTCGTGGTGAGACAAGCCGACGACAAGACGGAAGGACTGCGCCCAGCCCTTCTGCGCGACCTTTCCTTCGCAAGTAGGACACTGTGTGACGAGGTCGGGTAGAAGAGGTTGTGGACGACAGAGACAGGGCGAAGGGAGAAAGCGGCGAAGGAAGGAGGTGAGGTATCGGAGGTTGAGTCGTACATGGAGGTGAACTGGGAGGGAGGGACGAATCGAGGGCCGAGGAGGGGAGGGAAGCCGGGGGGAAATCGCTTGTCCTCAAGGCAGTTGGCGTTCTGGAGTCGCGCCGTCAGCCCCTCTCCCTCCGCAAGATCCCCAAGCCCACGCACCTTGTCCATCGCAACGAGTGCCTTTACTGCCTCGACGTAGGCGCAGACGTGCGCAACGTAGCAGCGTTGTTCCTCGGTTATCGCTCCGTCGGCGCCCTTGGTGTTGCGCAGGTCGAACGTCTTCTTCCTCATGGCGTAGTGCTTGCTCCACGTCTTGCTGAATACCTCCACCGAGGGATGAGGCTGTCTCGTTCCATCGCTCGCCGCCGGACCCAGCATGTTGTGGGAGAGCCAGGCATGAGCTCGTCTCGAGTCTGCGCGCCGGCGAAGGTCGACGACATCGAGGGGAGCCAGAGGGCGAAAAGGGTCGGAGCGGTAAGCGGGAGTAGGATCTGACGAGTCGGTTCGAGGGGGTCGAGGGGGAGGCGCGAGTGGTTGAGGAAGAAGAGCAGGAGCGGGGAAAAGGTCACAAGGGGCCAGCTGTCGTGAAAGTCTAGAACTCGATCAAGCAGTGATTTCGATTAAACTCTCATTTCCTTCGAGTGATTCTATTGGCCCATTCTGAACTCGTTCAATAAGAGACCAGCCGCACCCGCAGCCGCAGCTGCTCTCAGTCGACTCTCTCTCCAGCCGCTCTCAGCCGCTCGCCCTCTCACCTGTCGAGTGTTCCCTCCTCTCACCACAAATCTAACCAGTCAAAAAAAGAGATGGAGCAAACTCATCATTCCCGTCTCGTGTGCATCGTTGGTACCCTAGCTGGCTCCGAAATTCCCCCTCTTATTATTATCAGCTAAGAGCGGTGATCGGGGGCAGAAAAAAGATGCGACCAATGTCAGATTCGAACTGACGACCTCGAGGTTTTTCGTATTATGAATAATAACAGCCCCACGCGCTAACCACTGAGCCAATCGGCCTTTGATGGAGCTATCTTCCAGATGTGCCATCCCGGAATCCAAAAATCCAAACCTGCTCCCATCTCGGTCCACTCTCGCTGCTCCGCCTCCTCCAAGTCAGCTTTCTCTTTTCTCCCTTCCATGACCCACAAAAGCAGTGCTATTAATCTAGTCCAAGACAGCAACCCCTCAAAAGAAGGAGCATCAATCCTCTCACTCTGCCCAGATTAAATCCTCCCAGCTAATTCCCGCCGCTCTCCTCAAGTCCCCCTGACCCGGAGTTCCGCCCTGCAGGAAGCAGGGCCAGTTTGAATCAGCAAGAAGTCGGCACGGCACCTGGAAGGGACAGCAACAAAGGAACCTGTACGCCAAGTGCACCCCAAAGCGAGCAGAACTACATTGGCGAGGAGAATTGCTGGAGAGCAGATTGCCACGCTCAGCCAAGGCTCCTTTCGCTCAAAGCAGGTACAGCGCGCCGCATTCTTCAAAGATCCAAGGCTGTACTGTACGCCCCTTCCTTTCACCTCAAAGGTGTACAAAGAACGGAACCGCTTGCGCCAAGATTCGTCGATTCCGCCCACAGAGAGGGCGCAGTGGTTCCCAAAGGCCCAGGCCTCGCAATGGCCCACGACGCTGCGACGCCTTCTCCTTCCTTTCTCTCTCCATCTTTACGCTCCTCTAGACGCCGGTAGACCACCAGGGCACACTTCCCAAACAACTTTCTCGTCAAAAAGAGCTCAACCACTCAGCAGGACGCCCAACCCGCGCCGACTCAGCTCGCACACCAAAAAAATGCCTTCCTCGACCTCGTTCCTCGGCCTGTCGTCCGCATCAATGATCCCAGCCCTCCCCACGGCCGCTCCTGCCGGGGCCAGGTCTACCTCGCCCTCCGTCTCGCGCTTCGGCCAGCCAGGAGGCCTCCCCACTCCCCCCGTCACCTACCCCCCGCCTTCCGAGCTCGACGCGCTCTACCCTGGACCGGATGCCCACGATGGAGAGGAGCGAGGCCGAGGAGCGGTGCTCAAGGGAGGAGTTGCGAGGGACGGAAAGATGCTGCTGGAGCTCGTGGACGGTACGGCGTACGAAGGCTTCGCGTTCGGCGCGGACAAGAACATCTCTGGCGAATGTGTCTTCCAGACAGGTGCGCTGGTTTGGAACGAAGAGCTGGAGGAGCAGGAGCTAACGAGGTCTTCGCAGGCATGGTCGGCTACCCCGAATCCCTCACCGACCCCTCCTACGCCGGACAGATCCTCGTCCTCACCTTCCCCCTCGTCGGCTCGTACGGCGTCCCCAAGCGGCCCAGTCCCGGCAGCAATTCTCTCCCCCTCGAGTTCGAGTCGGCCAAGATCCACGTCGCGGGTCTCGTCGTCAACTCGTACTCTGGCGACGGCGAGGACTTTTCGAACCACCTCGCCGAGTCTGGCCTAGGGCAGTGGCTCAAGGAGGAGGGAATCCCGGCAATCTACGGGATCGACACTCGCGACCTCACGAAGAAGTTGCGCGAGAGAGGAAGCACCGTCGGGCGCTTGACGAGGAGGAAGGAGTCGGCTTCGTCGACGAGCGGCAAGTGGCGCGACGCGTACGAGATGCTCGACTTCCACAACCCCAACGGCGACAACCTCGTCGCGGCCGTCTCGAGGACCAGCCCGATCCTCTACAAGCCCGAAGGAACGACGGCGCCCCTCCTCCACCCGAGCGGACGACCTCTCCGCGTCCTTTGCGTCGACGTCGGCATGAAGTACAACCAGATCCGATGCTTCATCAACCGCGGCGTCGAGATCAAGGTCGTCCCTTGGGATTACGACTACCTCCTCGCGACCGAAGAGCCCTTCGATGGCCTCTTCATCTCGAACGGTCCCGGCGATCCCGCGACCCTCACCTCCACCACCGAGCGCCTCTCCGCCGCCATCTCCCTCGCCACCTTCCCCATCTTCGGCATTTGCCTCGGTCACCAGCTCCTCGCCCGCGCCGCGGGCGCCAGCACGCTCAAGCTCAAGTACGGTAACCGCGGCGCCAACATCCCCTGCACCTCCCTCCTCTCCGGCCGCTGCTACATCACCTCCCAGAACCACGGGTACGCCGTCGACGTCGCCACGCTCCAGGACGGCTGGAAGGAGCTCTTTGTCAACGCCAACGACGGCTCGAACGAGGGCATCTACTCGACCACCCACCCCTACTTCTCGGTCCAGTTCCACCCCGAATCCGCCCCCGGTCCTCGCGACACCGAGTTCCTCTTCGACGTCTTCATCGCGTCGATCCAGAAGGCGCTCGCGACCCCCGGCCAGAAGCTTGGCCCGATCGAGATGCCTGGAGGAACCGCCGCCGAGAACGCTGCAAAGCACCCCCGCGTCGACGTCCGCAAGGTCCTCGTGCTCGGAAGTGGAGGACTCAGTATCGGCCAGGCCGGAGAGTTTGACTACTCGGGAAGTCAGGCGATCAAGGCACTCAAGGAGGAGGGAATCTACACCGTCCTCATCAACCGTGCGTTTCTCTCCCCGTTTCTCTCCCGGAGCTGAAGCTGACCTGCTTTCCTTCCGCAGCCAACATCGCCACGATCCAGACGAGCAAGGGGTGCGTTCTCGTCGTCCTTTTGCGTCCATTGCTTCTCAACTAACCGCTGGCATCTTCCAGTCTCGCCGACAAGGTCTACTTCCTCCCCGTCACCGCCGAGTTCGTTCGCAAGGTCATCGAGCACGAGCGCCCCGACGGAATCTACGTCACCTTTGGAGGCCAGACGGCCCTCTCCGTCGGCATCAAGCTCAAGGACGAGTTCGCCGGCCTCGGCGTCAAGGTCCTCGGTACCCCCATCGACACGATCATCACGACGGAGGACCGCGAGCTCTTCGCCCAGTCGATGGAGAGCATCGGCGAGAAGTGCGCTCAGTCGGCTTCGGCTACGACGATCGAGGAGTGCGTGGCCGCCGCGACGACCATCGGCTACCCAGTCATCGTCCGCGCCGCGTTCGCTCTCGGAGGACTCGGCAGTGGGTTCGCCTACAGCGAGCCTGAGCTCGTCGAGCTCTGCACCAAGGCGTTCGCGACGAGTTCGCAGGTCCTCGTCGAGAAGAGCATGAAGGGCTGGAAGGAGATCGAGTACGAGGTCGTTCGCGACTGCAGGGACAACTGCATCACCGTCTGCAACATGGAGGTGAGTGCGATGCTCCCTCGTCTTTCGGAGCGCTTGCTAACGACCTTGCGTTCGCACAGAACTTCGACCCTCTCGGAATCCACACTGGAGACTCGATCGTCGTCGCCCCCTCCCAGACTCTCTCCGACTCGGACTACAACATGCTCCGCACGACCGCCGTCAACGTCATTCGCCACCTCGGCGTCGTTGGAGAGTGCAACATCCAGTACGCGCTCAACCCGCACTCGCAGGAGTACTGCATCATCGAGGTGCGTTCATCTCTCTCCACTCTCTCCCAGAGCACCGCTGACATTCTTCCTTCGTCCAGGTCAACGCCCGACTCTCGCGCTCCTCCGCCCTCGCCTCCAAGGCTACCGGCTACCCCCTCGCCTTCATCGCCGCCAAGCTCGGTCTCAACATTCCCCTCAACGAGATCCGCAACTCGGTCACCAAGGAGACCACGGCGTGCTTCGAGCCCAGCCTCGACTACATCGTCGTCAAGATCCCTCGCTGGGATCTCAAGAAGTTCACTCGCGTCTCGACGGCGCTCAGCAGCAGCATGAAGAGTGTCGGAGAGGTCATGGCGATCGGAAAGACCTTCGAGGAGACGATGCAGAAGGCGATTCGCGCGATCGACCCGTCCTTCGCAGGCTTCGGCAAGGTGAGCTCCTTTTTCTCGCGCTTGGGAGAGCGAAAGCTGACGTGCTTGCTCCTGCAGAACGACTTTAACGAGGATATCGACGAAGAGCTCAAGAATCCCTCCGACAAGCGCGTCTTCGCCATCGCCAACGCTTTCCACGCCGGCCGAACCGTCGAGGACCTCCACGAGCTCACCAAGATCGACAAGTGGTTCCTTCGCAAGCTCGAGCACATCGTCGACATGGAGAAGATCGTCTCGTACGTCGCTCTTTCTCCTTCGCGTGTCCCCGTTCCACGAAACTGACTCCCCCTCTCTCGCAGGCGCTACACCTCGGCGCAGATTCCCGCCGACCTCCTTCGCCACTCCAAGCAGATGGGATTCGCCGACGCTCAGCTCGCCAAGCTCCTCGGATCCAACGAGCTCGCCGTTCGCCGCATCCGAACCGAGTACGGCATCACCCCTCGCGTCAAGCAGATCGACACCGTCGCCGCCGAGTTCCCCGCCTTCACCAACTACCTCTACATGACGTACAACGCCGCAGAGCACGACGTGACGTTCGACGACAAGGGCATCATGGTCCTCGGGTCGGGAGTCTACCGCATCGGATCGTCGGTCGAGTTCGATTGGTGCGCCGTTCGCGCGATTAGGACGATTCGTGAGCGCGGATTCAAGACGGTCATGATCAACTACAACCCCGAGACGGTCAGTACCGACTACGACGAGGCCGACCGCCTCTACTTCGAGGTCATCAGTCTCGAGACGATCCTCGACATCTACGAGGTCGAGTCGTCGAGCGGAGTCGTCGTTTCGATGGGAGGACAGACGTCCAACAACATCGCCCTTCCCCTCCACCGCCAGGGCGTCAAGATCCTCGGTACCTCGCCCGAGATGATTGACATGGCCGAGAACCGTTACAAGTTCTCGCGCATGCTCGACAAGCTCGGCGTCGACCAGCCTCTCTGGAAGGAGCTCTCGACGATGGTCGCCGCCCACGAGTTCTGCGACAAGGTCGGCTACCCCGTCCTCGTTCGTCCCTCGTACGTCCTCTCCGGCGCCGCCATGAACGTCGTCTACTCGCGCGACGACCTCGACGCGTACCTCAACCAGGCCGCCAACGTCTCGCGCGAGCACCCCGTCGTTGTCTCCAAGTACATCGAGGAGGCCAAGGAGATCGAGGTGAGTTTTTTTGGCGCTGCCTGCGAGCGGTTTGGTGCGGAACTGACGCGTACTCTTTTCTCTAGATGGACGCCGTCGCCCGCGACGGCAAGATGGTCATGCACTACATCTCGGAGCACGTCGAGAACGCCGGAGTTCACTCTGGAGACGCGACCCTCATCCTCCCTCCTCAAGACCTCGATCCCGAGACCGTCCGCCGTATCGAGGAGGCCACCGCCAAGATCGGAGCCGCCCTCAACATCACGGGACCCTACAACATCCAGTTCATCGCCAAGAACAACGAGATCAAAGTCATCGAGTGCAACGTGCGCGCAGCGAGGTCGTTCCCCTTCGTCTCCAAGGTCACCGGCATCGACGCTATCGAGATGGCGACGGACGTCATGCTCGGTCTCGCCATCGAGCCCTACCCCGCGATGAACCTCCCTCCCAACTACGTCGGTATCAAGGTCCCCCAGTTCTCCTTTGGACGTCTCGCAGGAGCCGACCCGATTCTTGGGGTCGAGATGGCCTCCACCGGCGAGGTCGCCTGCTTCGGCAAGGACAAGTACGAGGCGTACCTCAAGGCGCTCCTCTCGACCGGAATGACGATGCCCAAGAAGAACGTCCTCCTCTCGATCGGATCGTTCAAGGAGAAGCTCGAGATGCTCCCGTCGGTGCAGAAGCTCCACTCGTGCGTCTCCTCCTTCACGGCCACTCGAGAAGCACACTAACTGGCTTCCTCCGCAGGCTCGGCTACAACATCTTCGCGACCGCTGGAACCGCCGACTTCCTCCAGGAGCACGGCGTTCCCGTCAAGTACCTCGAAGCGCTCGAGGACGACGACGAGAGCCAAAAGTCCGAGTACTCGCTCAACCAGCACATCGCCAACAACCTCATTGACCTCTACATCAACCTCCCCTCGAAGAACCGCTACCGCCGTCCCGCCAGCTACATGAGCAAGGGATACCGCTCCCGCCGCATGGCAGTCGACTTCGCCGTCCCTCTCGTCACCAACGTCAAGGTGAGTCTGCAGAGCGCTTGTTCTTCCACGCCTGGCGCAACGTTGACGGTTCTCCTTGTCCCCAGTGCGCGAAGCTCTTCGTCGAGGCTTTGGCCCGCAAGCCGACCTTCCAGATCTCGAGCGTCGACTACAAGACCTCGTACCGCACCGTCATCCTCCCTGGCTTCATCAACACCGGCGCCTACGTTCCCGGGATCGCTGTCGCCGGCTCCGTCGATGTCGCCGAGGCGACGGAAGCGGCGCTCTCGGGAGGGTTCACGACGATCCAGATCGAGCCTACGGGCCTCTCTGCGAGCATCGAGGACGCCTTGACGCTCGACGTCGCTCACGAGAACACCGTCGGACTGGCGCACTGCGACTACTCCCTCGGCGTCGCTGCCACGGCCGACAACGCCAGTCGCCTCAGCGCCGACCTCATCGCCGCCACCAAGTCCCTCTTCCTCCCCTCCAACTCTCTCACCGGCGCCGCCAACAAGGTCGCGGCTATCGCTGCCCACTTCTCGGCGTGGCCCATCGACAAGCCCATCGTCACCGACGCGGAAGCCACCGACCTCGCCTCCGTCCTCCTCCTCGCCAGCCTCAACGGTCGCAGCGTGCACATCACGAACGTCCAGAGCCAGGCCGACATCGGGCTGATCGCCATGAGCAAGGGCAAGGACCTGAAGGTCACTTGTGACGTCTCAGTCTACTCGCTCTTCCTCACGCGCGAGGCGTACCCTGGCTCCAAGTGCCTTCCGTCGGCGCAGGACCAGGAGGCGCTTTGGGCCAACTTGGACATCATCGACACCTTCTCGGTCGGCACCCTCCCCTACCGCCTCGCCGTCGAGCTCGGCCACTCGTACTCCCCTCGCGCCGGATCCGACGAAGCGACCCGCCTCCTCCTCTCGGCCGTCAACGATGGGCGCCTTACCCTCGACGACCTCACCACTCGCCTCTCCGACAACCCCCGCGCCATCTTCGACCTTCCCCTCCAGGCCGACACCTACGTCGAGGTCGAGATTGACCGAAAGGTCGTCATCCCCAAGCGGGAGTACTGGTCGCCCATCGAGAACCAAACTCTCGCCGGCGCAGTCCACCGCGTCGTCCTCAGGGGCAACACTGTCTTCCTCGACGGCACGTTCTTCCCCAGTCGACCCAGCGGTGGACGCGACGTCTCCGAGTCGGTCGTGATGTCCAAGCCCGAGCGCAAGCAGGCCCGGTTCTCCATGTCCCAGTCGACTCGCCCTTCCCTCCAGTCCCTCGGCTTCTCCAGCAAGCCCTTCGAAGCCGTCGCCTCCCCCGCCTCTCCCCTTCTCAACTCCACCCCCTTCGCCCTCTCGCGGTCGCCGAAGATCACAAGTCGCTCCCCCAGGCTCGATGGCATCGACGTCGCCAGCCAGCCGAGCCTGATGGCCCTGGCCGCGCAGACTTCCCCTCCCGCACCCGAGCGCCTCTTCAACCCCGTCGCCACCCTCTCCAAGCTCGTCGCCAACTCGGCCTTCTCCCACCGCCACATCCTCTCGGTCCGCGCCTTCAGCCGCGAGGATCTCCACACCCTCTTCGGCGTCGCGTCCGAGATGCGCATGCTCGTCGAGCGCAATATTCCCATCGAGATCTTGAAGGGACGCGTGCTCTGCACGGTCTTCTACGAGTCCTCGACCCGCACGTCGAGCTCGTTCGAGGCGGCGATGAACCGCTTGGGCGGAAGCGTCGTCGCCGTCACCCCCACGACCTCGTCGATGACGAAGGGCGAGAGCCTCGCCGACACGGTCCGCACCCTGGGCTGCTACGGAGACGCGATCGTCCTTCGTCACCCGGCGGCGGGAAGCGCGCAGACTGCCGCCAAGTTCTCCCCTGTCCCCATCATCAACGCTGGCGACGGAATCGGCGAGCACCCTACTCAGGTTAGTCCTCTCCTTCGCTCTGCGCAACCTCCTTCGCTGACGAGTTTTCTCCTCCCCCCCCCAGGCCTTCCTCGACATCTACACGATCCGCGAGGAGCTCGGAACGGTCAACGGCCTCACGATCACCATGGTCGGCGACCTCAAGAACGGCCGAACTGTCCACAGTCTCGTCCGCCTCCTCTCCCTCTACTCGGTCTCGCTCAACTTCGTCTCTCCCGCGTCGCTCGCGATGCCCGAGAGCGTCAAGGCCGAGGCGATCAAGGCGGGCGTCCCTGTCCTCGAGACGACGAGCCTCGCCAGCGTCCTCGGCAGCACCGACGTGTTGTACGTGACTCGCGTCCAGCAGGAGCGGTTCGAGAACCTCGCCGAGTACGAGTCCGTCAAGGACGCCTACGTCGTCAACAACGAGCTCCTCTCGCGCGCCAAGCCGCACTGCATCGTTATGCACCCTCTCCCGCGTAACGCTGAGCTGGATCCCGAAGTCGACGTGCGTTCCCTTTTTCGCTCCCAGTCGTTTCGAGCAGTGCTGACGTCTCGCTTCATCCTCAGTTCGACCAGCGCAGGGCTGCGTACTTCCGCCAGATGCGATTCGTGAGTCGACCGTCCGCTCGCACTTGCAGAGCGACGCTGACGAGCTTTTTGCGAACCCCAGGGTCTTTTCGTTCGCATGTCCCTCCTCGCCCTCGTCATGGGAGGATCCTCTTAGAAACCTCTCCCCCCACTCCTTCCCCTCGCCTGCACCTCCTAGTATTCACCCTCACAATCAATCATCAGTCCGTTTCTCATTTGCCCGCGTCGGAGAGCTGCCCCTCTGCTCCTCATCCTGCCTTCACCGCTGCTTTTTCTTCCGACCTTGCTGAATGGGCGAGCTCCCTGAACGCCAGAGTAGATCACCACCTCCTTGCGACGGCGACGCTCTTGGGGAGCTGGACCTACGGGGGACTTCGCTTGCACCTTCTGCACGCAAGGCGCGAAATGCAGCAACGACAGCCTCAATTGGATCGAGAGGGTTGTCAAGCAGACGCAGGGGGTTATAAGAATGGTCTGGAGGGGAAGGAGCGACAAAAGAGAGCGGAGCAGAACTGGCTTGCAAGGTGGCGAGAAGTGTTTTGGAATCGAGGGCGAGGGTCGCTCGCTCGCTCGCACTCAAAAGAAGCAAGCAGTGTAGTCCAAGCGAGCAACGTTTCTAGCAGGTCATCCGAGCAGAGAGGAGCAGAAGTGCGAACGAAGGGTATCAACATAACTCTGGGTATCTCCTCCTCCGCGCGGCTACCCTCCTACTAGTTCCTGCCCAGTAAAAGGATCCCGCTTCACCTCCTCTTCCGCCACCTGCGCCCCCACCGGCGTTAACCTCTGCCTCCCCCTCCCCTTGGGCTTCGGCGCCTCTCCCTCCTTCGCAAGCCCCGTATCCTCCTCGGCGCACCCACAGTCGTAGATCCCTGCCAGTCCCGCCGAGCAGTCGAATTCCTCCTTGCCGAGTCGCTTGTTGACGAGGTTGTGGAGGTGGCAGAGGTGGAGAGAGGCGGCGCCGCGGGAGGAGGTCTGGAGGAAGGTTAGCGAAGGCGGGTCGTTCGCGAGGAGGGAGGGACGAACTTGGGGTGGATGGAGCTTGAGGAGGGCTTGGAATTCAGCGGCGCATTCTCCGCAGGGGTACAGGCGGGAGAAGAGGTAGATGAAGCTCTTGAAGGCCTCCTTCTCCTCGTCGTCAGGCTGCTCAGGGAACCGCGCCGCCATCGTATGCAGCAGCTTCCACGACGCCCTTCCCAACTCCGCCCTGCGTCCCTCAGTCAGCACCATGCGTTCCCCAGGACCACAGCATGACTCACTTGACAGTAGCGTTCCCCAGTCGCGGCATGATGACCCCTCCTTTGAGCAGCAAGTCCGAGACGGTTCCCTCCCCTCTCGTCTGCGCCTCGGCCTGCGCCATCAACTCTGCACTAACCCCCGCTGCACCTCCATGTCCCACTGATCCCGAAGCCCAAAGGGCGTTGTGTTCTGCTGCTGTGTCGAAAGACGAGGAGAGGATGGCGAAGGCGGGAATCAGGAGGAGGGCGGCGGCGAGGAGGGAGATAATGAGAAGCTTTGGGGGCACAGCGAGTAGCCGGCGGGCTAGGGAGATTGGTAAAGGAGCCAGGTTGCTGTTTAGCTTGCGGGTTCGAGGCTGTCAGAAGGGAGAAAGAGAGCTGGCGACTCTCGTCTTTCTCCCTCCTCCCCTCCCCTCCTGCGCACGAAATGGATTTCTACGACAACTTTCTCGACAAGGTCCGCTTCAACCCACCATGGCCAGCGAGCTCAGAGCAGGTGCGCCCGCCACAGCAGCCCGACCCGCCACGTCGAAAGCTCACCCCCTCTTTCCAGGTCCTCGTCGAGCCCTTCTCGTATCTCTCCAAGGCGCCTGGGAAGGAAGTTCGCTCAGCGCTGATAGACGCTTTCAACGTGTGGATGAACGTCCCAGAGGAGGATCTCACCATCGTCAAGAAGGTCGTCGGGATGCTGCATACGGCGAGCTTGCTGTGAGGAGCGGAAGGTGGTGCGCCAGGGTGGCCGGAGCTGATTCGGAGCGCAGGATGGACGATGTGGAGGATGACTCAATTCTGCGACGAGGGCAACCAGGTGCGTTCGAGTGGGAAGGAATGTCGGAGAGCTGGTTTGCGGGGGAGCTGATGAGCGTCGAGCAGTCGCGCACAAGATCTATGGCGTACCGCAGACGATCAACTCGGCCAACTACGTCTACTTTCTTGCGTACCAGGAGCTGCAGCGGATACACCCCTTTCGACCCGACTACAAGATCGAGGAGGCTGTTACGCGTGCGGCTTCCCCGCCCTTCGCCCACCTCCAGCTCAGCTGATCCTGACTTGGTCGCAGAGGAGCTGCTGAATCTTCACCGAGGACAAGGGATGGACCTCTACTGGCGTGAGAACCTCATCTGCCCGACGGAGCCAGAATACATCGAAATGGTCAACAACAGTGCGTTTCTCCGCGTTCTCCGCCTCTCACCACGCCTGCTGAACCAGCTGCTTCCCTCGCAGAGACTGGTGGACTGTTCCGAATAGCGATCAAGTTGATGATGGCTGCCTCGCCCGAAAAACCACCTCGGTGCGCTCCCTCCCTTTCCTTGGCTCCATTCCGTCTAACCCGTCCTTCGCAGGAACTACGTCCCTCTCGCGAACCTCATCGGGATCATCTTCCAGATCCGAGACGACTACATGAACCTCCAAAGCGTCCAAGTACGTCTCCCCGCCCACCATCCGCCCCACCCTCCCACCTCGCTCTCCGCCTCACTCCACATCCACACTCCCGCTAACACCTCCTCCTCCTTCAGTACACCACCAACAAAGGCTACTGCGAAGATTTCTCCGAAGGAAAGTTCTCCTTCCCGATCGTGCACTCGATCCGAGCCGACACGACCAACCGAGAAATCCTCAGTCCGTCCCTCGCTCCCCCCCTCTCCCTTCCCCACTAACCCTCCCAAACAGACATACTCCGCCAACGACCCTCATCCGCCGAACCAAAGACCTACGCCGTCTCGTACATGGATTCGCAGACGCACTCGTTCCGGTACACGCGCGAAGTCCTGGCGAAACTTATGGTGCAGGCGCGGGAGGAGGTGGAGAGGATGGGAGGGAATAAAGGGGTGGAGAAGATTTTGGAGATACTGGTGGTTAGGGAGGAGGAGAAGAAGGAGGTTGGGGAGAAGGTCGAGGGGTGGTGAGATGGATGAGGGGTGTAGGATCAGGAGCTTTTGGGGTGCACTATGTTTAATGGCACGCTGGGGTTGAGCAGTTGGAAGCTCGAGTACATCTCCTTCGACAGTCGTCTCGGCGAGGTGGTCGATCGAGCGAGGGAGAGCAGGAAGCGGTTTGGGTCAGTCGAACGTGACGAGGGGCACCGACGAAAGAAAGAGCAATGCGAATTACGTGTATGCTATCTCCACCTGTACAACCCAGCCTTCTCCCCTCCACAAAAGACGCCATCTAGGCCTGCTTCCCCTTAACCCCCTTCGTCGGCGGCGTCCTCGCCCCACTCCCTCCCGCCGGCGCACTCCCAGTCTCAAGCTGAATCTTGGAGTTGTCCTCCGAAAGAATGACTTCCCGTCCGTCCGTCTGTCGCCCAATCCCATCAGCGAAAAGACCCAAGGGGAGGAAAGGAGGGAGAGCGCACCATCTTGGCGTGTACGGCTGCTTTGCCGACTGATTTGAGGAGGGCTTTACGGGTTACACCGCGTGCATCGACGTACACGAGTACGACGTCTACGGAGGAGAGGATCAGCAAGGATTCCGCGGCTGGGAGCGAGGAGAAAGGGGCGCACGCTTGACGCTTCCTCCGACTTTGCGAGTCAAGTTCGCAGCGTCTGGACCGAGCTTGTGGCCCACCACTGCCGAGCTCGAGTTGGTTCCTGCCTGCAGGAGCGTCTTTCCTCTGGTAGAAAGTGCGAAGCGTTAGTGGGGACCGTAAGCGAGAAGGGGGAGCGGAGGGAGCGTACCCAGTTTCGAGCGAATCGGTCACGGCGTTGAAGGCGATGAGAGATTTGTGAACGACGCCTTTGATTCCGGTGGGAGTCTTTCCGTTCGATTTGGCTGCGTGGGGGAACGTTGAGCAGAAGCTTGCGAGGTGAGGAGAGGAACTTGGACGTACACTGGATCCCGAGAGATTTGCCAACGACGCCTCCAACCTTGGTCGCCACGTCCCCAACAACTCCAATGACCTTTCCGCTAACCACCATTGCTCCTTCGGTAAGCTTGTGACCTGATTCGACACTGCGCCGATTCCAGTCAGCTCCTCGCTTCCCCGAAACAACGAAACGAGAACGCACTTCTTGCGAGTTCCATCCGAGAAGACCAGAGGGCTCTTCGTGGCCTTGGTACCCCGCACAAAGGTCGCTGCGCCCATCTCGAGTCCCTGCGCCACGAGTTCTGCGCCGACGACGATTCCACGAGAGACGTAGTCGGCGACCGAGATGATGTGGCTGTTTGTAGGGTTCGGGATAGCTTCCCATGGAGAGAGAGGACGGATAGAAACCTTGGTCGGCGCGTCACTGTGCGTTGGGTCAGCAGTGGAGGCGCGAGGAGGAGCAGCAAGACGCACCTCGTTCCAACAGCTCCCTGGGCTCCAAAGTCCACCACGACGGGTTCCATCGACGTCTTTACCAATGCCGGATCCTCAGTCATCTCAATCCCCGTCGCCAGCTCCCCCACAATCGTCTGATCCTCGTCCACGAGGAACAACTTGCTGCGCAGCTCCGGGTCCGCCCCCTCGAGCTCCTGCTCCATAGGCGGCGGCGTCGCAGGCGCCGTGAACCCCAACAAGACGCTCTCAAAGAAATCGTCCGGCTCCACCAGCGTGATCTGGAGGAACCCGCGCTCGTCGTCATCCGCGACTCCCTGTTCGATGGGGAGGAGGAAGCGCGATGGAGGGAGTTTGAGGACCGTGCTGGAGGGTGAGACGAGGAGCTCGTAGAGGGGTTCTCCGAGATTGTCGGGTGCGGAGAGGGAGAGGAGGAGGTGGGAGGTCGGACGCTGGCGAGGTGGGAAAGGGGGGGCAGAGGAGCCGGCGTAGGGAGGGGTGGAGGTGCCGGTAGAGACGAGGGAGACGGTGAGAGTTCCACTAAAGAGGGGAGTGGTGGTGCCGGCCAAGAGGTTGGAGAGAGAGACTCCCTGTACCGTCGAAAGGAGAGTTGGTTCGACGGGCGTCATGGTTGGCGGCGGGAAACGAGTGGCGCCTGGGTTGAGTTGGGGAAGTGCTGGCTACGGTGTTGGCTGTCGCTGTCGCTTCTGCTGCTGCTGCTGTACCCAAGTGTGGCGTAGGTGTCGGGGAGAGAGAGAGAGAGAGAGAGAAGAGAGAAGAGAGAGCGTGACCCCTTGCGCAGTACAGCCCGACTCCTACTTCCGAAGTAGCACACAGCAATCCGGACTCCGGAAACTCATTCCTTCCGTTCAAAGCGTTCGTCGACCGACTAGATTCCTCGACCCTTGACTCCACTGGGCCTCTTCCTCCTCCTCCCCACCACCAGCACCTCCTCCTCTGCCCCTCCCGCACACTCGACCGCCCACCCAACCCTCCTCCCAACCTCCGCAAACACCTCTCCAACCACCTCGACCTCCTTATCCCTCGCCGCACCCCACAGTTCCTCCGCGCCCTCCCCCCTCTCTCCCCTCACCTCAATACTCCTCAGTCGCGGAAGCCTGGTAGGACCTTGCACGAGTGGAAGGAGGGAGGACGGCGTAAGAGTGGTGTCGGAGAGGGAGAGGGA
Source organism: Glaciozyma martinii (assembly GCA_025758715.1). Lineage (NCBI taxonomy): Eukaryota > Fungi > Basidiomycota > Microbotryomycetes > Kriegeriales > Camptobasidiaceae > Glaciozyma > Glaciozyma martinii. Next base: position 6 of record JANGFH010000469.1, on the reverse strand, counting down.
GGTTAG